>VMBQ01010398.1:7881-26981 GCA_007657795.1 Dreissena rostriformis | reverse complement strand
TGGGTACATTTCAACCCATGCGCATTGCACGCTTTTTTCACACAAAAAAACAGTGGAGCGATACAGGGCCATCATGGCCCTCTTGTTATTAAATGGAATTATATACATTTTTTTACTGCATTTGGGAAATCAATTGAAACCATCCGCAAACTTGAGGATGTTTAAGCTAGTTAAGATACAGAAAAGATCTGGAAAATGATGCGTTTTATTTTTTTGTATTAACTCATGCCATAGGAATCAAATGAATGTTACAAATTTAAGACTAATCAAATCATCATGACAGTTACATTTGACCACAGGTCGTTAGCAGTCACCTGTGTTAACAAACATAAATACATTTGTCTGAATAAGTCAGTCTGAAAACGTCCAAACTAAATACAATAATTTAAATTATTACATTGTTTTTCTTTTCAACTTTTATTACGGTTACCTAAACCTCGTATTAAATTTTTATCATCTTATAATTGCTATTTTACCGTAATAACTATTATCACTAATATCAGACTAAAGAATTATGTTATACTGTATATTTTCTTCTATATTTTAATATAATTTATAACTAGAGCTTTGTCACAGACGTGACGTATACCCCCACATGCTGCATTGACACAGAATATTTTGCATGCTGTCTCACAAAACAAGAAGCTAATTTATGGCAATTTTTAAAAATTATTATGCCATTATCATTTATGGCCATTTTGACCTTTGAACTCTTGAATTCTTTCGCATGACACGCCGCCCAATGACTGTGAACAAAATTAATGTACAGAGCCATTTTAAAATCTCACAATGAATGACAAAGTTATTGACCAGACAAGCTCATTTATGGCCATTTTTGACTTTTGAACTCCAAGTGTGACCTTGACCTTGGAGATGTAATTCTTTCGCATGACACCATCCAATGATTGTGCACAAATGTACAGAGTAATTTTAAAATCTCACAATTAATGACATAGTTTATGGCCATTTTTTATCTTTGAACTGAAAGTGTGACCTTAACCTTTGAGATATCGACATAATTCTTTGCCGCGACACACCGTCCAATAATGGTGAACAAATGTGCCAAATGGTGTTACAATATCACAATGAACGACATACACTACGTCTAGCGCGATTTCTGCGATCCACCACACTCCCATCGTGGACAATTTTTCGTGAGCGTGGAAAATCACCGCGATCTGAAGGTGTTTCCATCATGATAGATCGCGTCGAAAGTGGTTGAACACTGCGGGCGTAATCGGGAAATCGATCTCACGGTGGATGGCGATGAACCACCGAGATCGCGGTGGACCACCGCGGCCTCGGTGGTTCGCGGTGAAATACAGGTAAATGTGAATGAACATGTATAATTCAATATTGCAGATCGCATAATTTTTGCAAAGTTCTAGAATGTTCTGTTACATTTGTATACATTGTAACTTGATTGTTAACAATCGTCATTATGTTCTATTGTTTACCCTCGTTCCAGAATCATTTGACATGTCGTACATCGAGCGTGATGTACTTTATGTTTTGTTTCTACAGTTTCTGCGTGAAGATTTACTTGTTGTTTATTTAAAGAATTGTTTGTTTTTGTTAAAATTTCGGAAATGCATTTTCGTTTGTGTACTTATAGCTTGCCAATAATAACATATCAACATGTTACGTGTAATTTGATTCTGACTATTTTCGTGACTTCCTCCTGTTTATATTGTTATGTGTATAGTTTCGAATATAAATTCAAAACATCGACAGTAAGTACTCAATTCAGTGATATTTTAAGAACATAAGCATGTGAAAAGATCAGTTGTTATGTTATCAAGTGACTATGAACTGTTTTGTTCAATAGCAAGTTCATTTCGATACATATTTTAAAAACGTTTACGAGGGAATATTGTGATGACATATTATTTATTAAATATCACAATACATGTGTACATGTACATATATTAAGATTAGGCTAAATGTTAAATAATTACTAATATAAAAACTCGTCAGCGTTGCTATTATGTTCATTATTTTCCGAAAACCATATTCTTGGCCGTATCTGAAATAAAAGAGTAAAACTGTTTTAAAAAGTTAAATGTGAAATTATGACTCGTTAAATTCACCGCGATTTCTTAACAACACTTCTTATCGATACTTTATAAATTTGATAAACATTGTATTTGCTCAATGCACAACATTATTGTAACACAATAAGTAAATCAATATTTACCATAATATTACGATTTCTTTTTATACGTTATTTTACAGACAGTGTATGTTTCAAAATGAACTTGTTATTGAACAAAGAACAGGTACATTTGTATACAAATAGTCACTCACCAACATGACAACTGATCTTTTCGCATGACTATGATATTAAAATATCGCGGAATTTAATACTTACTGCGGATGTCTCGAATTTGTACATGTAAATTTATTCGATCCAATACATGTAACAAAAGAAACAAAATATAATCTGATATCAAATTACATGTACATGTAACATGCTTGTATGTAATTGTTGGCAAGCTATATATGAACATAAACGAGCAAGGGTTTTCGAATGGTTAACAAAAAACAAATCTCTAATTAAGAACAACTAGGAAAACATCATGCAGAAACAGTTGAAACAAAACCTGAAGCATGAAACGCAAACTATACTCACGATCGATGTAAGACATGTCAATGATTCTGTAAAGAGGGCAAACACGAGAGAAAAGGGTTGAACATTCGGTGATTTTATTATGAAGGGCATGTAATACATGTACATACAAAGTTTAAAAAAAACAAAAAAACATTATACGATCTGCAATGTGAATGAACATGTACAATTCGATATTGCAGACTGTACATTTGTATAATGTTGTTGTTGCACATATATTTCACCGCGAACCACCAAGACCATGGTGGTCCACCGCGATCGCGGTGGTCCACCGTGATCGCGGTGGTCCACCGTGAGATCAATTTCCCGATAACGCCGAGACTGACACCGCAATTCGCCACGGCGAAATCACCGTGTTCCACGGTGTATCGCGGTGAGATAGTAATTGTCCACTCTGGGCTGAATCACGGTGATGTGTTGTGGATGGCAGAAATCGCGCTAGACGTAGTGTAGGTATGGCCTGGACAAGCTCATTTATGGCCATTTTTGACCTTTGAACTCAAAGTGTGACCTTGACCTTTGAGATATCGACGTAATTCTTTCATGCAACACATCCTTCAATGATGGTGAACAAATGTGCCAAATGGTATTACAATATCACAATGAACGACATAGGTATGGCCTGGACAAGCTCATTTATGGCCATTTTTGACCTTTGAACTCAAAGTGTGACCTTGACCTTGGAAATATTGACGTAATTCTTTTACGCGACACACCGTCCAATAATGGTGAACAAATGTGCCAAATGATTTTAAAATCTCACAATGAATGACATGGTTATGGCCAGGACAAGCTCATTTATGGCCATTTTTTACCTTTGAACTCAAAGTGTGACCTTTACCTTGGAGATATCAACGTAATTCTTTCTCGCGACACACCGTCCAATGATGGTGAACAAATGTGCCAAAGTATTTTAAAATCTCACAATGAACAACATAGTTATGGCCCGGACAAGAAATTGACCTTTGAACTCAAAGTGTGACCTTGACCTTGTCCAATGATGGGGAACAAATGTACCAAATGATTTTAAAATCTAACGATAAATGACATAGTTATGGTCCGGACAAACTTTCGGTTTAAAACCCACAAAGTGACCCCATGACCTTGTTTTTGACCCGGCATGACCAATACTCAAACTTGACCTAGACATCATCTAGATACAACTTCTGACCAAGTTTGGTGAAGATCTGATAATTTTCAGGACAGACCGACCGACAGACCAACAAAGTGACACCTATATAGCCCCCATTACCAATGGTAATGTGGGTATAATTAATTTGTTCTTAAAACTAGAAAAAAGACTAGAATGTGAACAGTACGACAACTGTGGAGTCTGACGATGAGGATGAGGAAGCCTTGAGAAGAAGGCCAAAGAAAAAGGCGTTTCATGATTTTGTTACAGGCACAATTTTTCTAAAGAACTGGTATATCCATTTTGTTATTTATGATAATAAATATGAAGGTTGCTAACTGATATTAAGATTGTGGAGAGCTGTTGCAGTCAGCTTATCGTCAGTGCCAGTACCATGTATGATTATAGACTATAAGAAGATCTTAAGTAATAGCAGATCCAGTTTGATTGGGTTTATTCGTAGTACATAATTCATGAGTGGTAACGAAGCAATATCGGCACTCTCACACACTAGCACTGGCTTAATCAGAACTTTAGTATTTATACAATATTTTGAGTTTAAAATGTGCATCTGTAGCTAAGTGGTTAGGGCTACTGACTCCTTACCCATACTTCTTTGGTTCAATCCCGGGTCGGAACACAAAGTTACATGCCAGTCATGTCTCAGTGGAACACATAGTTACATGCCAGTCATGTCTCAGTGGAACACTGAGTGACAAAAAGCAAAAACCTAGTGTTTTTTTTTATTGCAGAGGAAAACAAAGGACACACTGATGAGATGACGTCCAGTAAGTCGAAGAAAAGTGAAACAAGTGATGTGTTTAGGAAACACTATGTCCCCTTTTGAGCGATTTTGACCCATATATTTGACCTTTGACCTTGAAGGATGACCTTGACCTTTCACCACTCAAAATGTGCAGCTCCATGAGATACACATCCATGCCAAATATCAAGTTGCTATCTTCAATATTGAAAAAGTTATGGCCAATGTTAAAGTTTGTACAAACAAACCAACAAACAGACAGGGCAAAAACAATATGTCCCCAGTAAAGACTGGGGGACATAAAAAAGACAAGTAAAAAGACTAAGGGTAAGTAGCTGTTAGTTCTTATTAACACTTAAGAACTTTAAAATTTATAACTATGTGAGACATTTAATAAAGGGTCCTCCATGGCACGGTCGCTGACCTCAAACAACTTTCCCCTCACCACTGAAGGTTTGATTCTCCTATTGGGCGTTGAAATCTTTCAGCTCCCTGCACCTTGAACTTCCTCCACCTCCAACTCGTCCAAGATATCATTGAGACACATGTTCTGACCAAGTTTCATAAAGATTTGATATAAATGTGGCCTCTAGAGTGTTCACAAGGTAAATGTTGACGAGGGAAGACGCACAACGGACAAAGGGCAATCACAATAGCTCACCATGAGCACTTTGTGCTCAGGTGAGCTAAAAATGGACTGCTTTAAAGAAATAGAAAAACATCTATTATGTGAACTCTTCCCTGTAAAGGGAACAATTCACAAAAAGTATGCAAAACCTTTTTCATAGATACATTAGACATTTATGAAATGATGGTGTGAACAGCCCATACAAAATATTCTTCTGGAGTATGTGATAATAATGATAAAGATAGAAGAGGAAAGCATGAAAATAGAAAAAACAAAATTCCTGGGGTAGTTAAAGAAGATGTGAGTCACATTGAGAGTTTTTTGGTTCACATTACTGCAGAAAAGACTCTAAACTTGATTATTTACCATCAGGACTCAATGTGATAAAAATGAACAATATGTATTTAACAAAATGCACAGAAGTTGGTGTTAGACCAGCATCTGCACAAACATACCGAGATGTGTTCAACACAGAGTACAATATTGCTTTCAGCAAACCATTAAAGGACAGATTCAATTTCTGTATTACTTATGAAAACCTCCCTATTGAAATGAAAATGGAACATAAGGTTAAGTACGATGAGCACATTTTTAACACAGAGAAGGCACAGGAAAACAAAAAACATAGATTAACAAAGGGTCAATGCAGATGATGAGTTATCTGTCTCATGTTTTGATCTAGGAGGATCTTTTGACACTTCAGAGCAAAGCAAATGCTATGTTTAACAAACATAGACTTTGCTCAGGTGCAATTTCACCATTTATGAGTACGGAACTAAAGATGGGTTTTCATATATTTGGAATGAAAGTATTGCAGGTAGAGGGGCATGTGAGAGAGTCTCATGTGTGCATGATTTCATCAAGCTTAAATGTGCACAAGGAAAGAGGAAATCCATTTTTTATTCAGATAACTGTGGAGCTTAAAACAAAACAAGATGTGTTTGTGAAACACTATGTCCACTTTTGAGCGATTTTGACCCATAAATTTGACCTTTGACCTTGAAGGATGACCTTGACCTTTCACCACTTAAAATGTGCAGCTCCATGAGATACACATGCATGCCAAATATCAAGTTCCTATCTTCAATATTGCAAAAGTTATGGCCAATGTTAAAGTTGGCGCAAACAAACAAACAATCCAACCAACCAACAGACCAACAGACAGGGCAAAAACAATATGTCCCCCAGTATATACTGGTGGACATAAAAAGGTTTCATGTTTCAATGTTATGGTTTTGCTTGGAGAAATTCAAAATACAGTCAAAAGAACACAAGTACCTCGAAAGAGGAACATACCGGTACTTCCAATGAGGCAGATTCCATACACTCTGTTGAACGTGCTGCCGAGTGTATAGATATCTTCATGACAGCCCAATGGGCTTCCACTGTTCGTGTTGCCAGACAAGGGCAACCATACAAAGTGAAAGAGATGTCGTTAGATAACTTTTATGATTTTAAAGCAGTTGCTTGTTTATTGAAAAATTTCAATCTTACAACAGAGTTTGAAAAGGTAAATTGGCTTGGGTTCAAAACCATAAATATGGACATCAGTTATCCAAATCAATTTAAATATCAGTCATGTTATGAGGGTGAGGAATTTACAGTAAATCTATGTGGCTTTACACGATCAAGAGACATACCAAGACCAAGCACAATGCGACTTAAACAGTTGAGGGATGATTTGATTCCTATAAGCAGGGAAAAATTTAGAGACCTCATTGGTCTTTGTGCAGACTACATCATTGAAAGGGTGCACCATGGATTTTTCCTACTTCTGCCTCATGAGCAGGGTAACAGTCTGTTCATACCGGGTATATGGGTGTAAACTGGCCATTTGATAATTTTGATATTAGTAATTGATCAAATTTCAGTCTCTTTGGTAATTTCTAGTAATGATGTTACTTTGGATGACTTTCCAACATTAATTACAATTTATATCAAAACTTTTAAGCAAGTAATAGGACTTAGAAAGGTAGTATTGCTTAATTCATACTGGAAATAGTGTAGTGCTTTATTTTGCGAAATTTACCGTTTCACGAATGGGAGAATCTTAATTGAAAAGTGGCTGACGTCATCCAAAAGGAGTTGGGATTGAAAGACATAAATATTTCACGTGTGGAGAGGAAGAGGTCGCGAGATGGGAAACCGGGTGTTGTCGTTACACGGTGCGGCGACAAAAATGAAAAAGAGCAAGTGTTAAAACCAAAAAGCAAGCTTAGAGATAGTGCTAGAGCTAGATTTAAATATCTCTATATATGTGCAGATAAATCCAAAAGTGAAAGAGATTTGGAAACAAGTATGAGAACCATTGTTAATGCAACAAGAGGGCCATGATGGCCCTGTATTGCTCCACTGTTTTTTTATGCGAAAAAAGCGTGCAATGCGCATGGGTTGAAATGTACTCAAGCATGTGACTTTCTCTTTCTATCCCTCGTCCCACTGGGCGCTTAAAGTTGGAAGAGTTCAGTTTTGTGACCCCCAGGGCAGGGTCAAATTTGAGCCCAGGGGAATAATTTGAACAAACTTGGTAGAGGACTATTAGATGTCACTACATAACAAATTTAGTAGCCCTAGGCTCTATAATTATGAACAAGAAGATTTTTAAAGTTTGCACAAAATAGGCCTTATTTAAGCATATGCTCATTTTTGTGACCCCCGGGGTAGGGTCAAATTTGACCCCAGGGGCATAATTTGAAAAAACTTGGTAGAGAACTTTGAAATTTTAATACATACCAAATTTGGTAGAAATTGGCCCAATGGTTATGGACAAGAAGATTTTTAAAGTTTGCACAAAAAAGGCCCAATATAAGCATATGTTCAATTTTGTGCCCCTGGGGAACGGTCAAATTTGATCCCAGGGGCTTAATTTGAACAAACTTGGTAGAGGACTATTAGATGTCACTACATACCAAATTTGGTAGCCCTATGCCATAGGGTTATGGACGAGAAGATTTTTGAAGTTTGCACAAAATAGGCCTTATTTAAGCGTATGTTCATTTTTGTGACCCCCGGGGCAGGGGCATAATTTGAACAAACTAAGTAGAGAACTATAAGATGTCACTACATACCTAATTTGGTAGCCCTAGGCCCTACGGTTATGCACAAGAAGATTTGTAAAGTTTGCACAAAATAGGCTTTATATAAGCATATGTTCATTTTCGTGACGCCTGGGGAACGGTCATATTTGATCCCAGGGGCTTAATTTGACAAAACTTGGTAGAGGACTATAAGATGTCACTACAAACCAAATTTGGTAGCCCTCTGCAATACGGTTATGGAAGAGAAGATTTTTAAAGATTGCACAAAATAGGCCTTATTTAAGCGTATGTTCATTTTTGTGACCCCCTGGGCAGGGTCAAATTTGACCCCAGGGGGATAATTTGAACAAACTAGGTAGAAAACTATTAGATGTCACTACATACTGATTTTGGTAGCCTTAGGCCCTACGGTTATGGACGAAAAGATTTTTAAAGTTTGCAAAAAATAGGCTTTATATTTTTGTGACCCCTGGGGAACGGTCAAATTTGATCCCAGGGGCTTAATTTGAACAAACTTTGTAGACGACTATTAGATGTCACTACATACCAAATTTTGTAGCCCTATGCCATACGGTTATGGACAAGAAGATTTTTAAAGTTTGCACAAAATAGGCTTTATATAAGCATATGTTCATTTTTGTGACCCCCGGGGCGGGGTCAAATTTGACCCCAGGGGCATAATTTGAACAAATTTAAAAGAGGTTCAACCCAGGAACATTTGTGAGAAGTTTTATCAGAATTGGACTTGTAGTTTAGGAGAAGAAGATGTTTAAAGAAAAAGTTAACGGAAGCACGCACGGACGCATGCACGCACTACGGACACAGATCCATGACATTAGCCCCGCTGGCCTCTGGCCAGTGGAGCTAATAAAAAATGGGCGAAAAAAAACCCATGATCTCTCAACATTCAAAACAAATTAACAATTGTGACCTTTTATATATCCAATATGGCATAAAGTAGTTTCTTTCATTTTGAAGATACCATAAAATCCAATCCGACAGCATCAGATCAAGAAGTAAAGCTAGCCGTTGCGTCTGTCCCTGGACAGACGAGGTGGGGC
This sequence comes from Dreissena rostriformis, assembly GCA_007657795.1. Lineage (NCBI taxonomy): Eukaryota > Metazoa > Mollusca > Bivalvia > Myida > Dreissenidae > Dreissena > Dreissena rostriformis. The sequence goes on along the minus strand of VMBQ01010398.1, from coordinate 17,730 downwards.
TGGGAAGAAAATCTAGAGACAGCCAGAGGGACTAAATCTTATTCTGATGACATACAATCATGGACTTGCTTTATATTAAACAGTGCAATTAATTTACAGACCATTGGTTTTGAGAATTAAGGGACTAATACAACCATTAAACCATTGAACCTTTTTATCCATGAACAATTGTGAACTTAAGCTTTGAAATTGTGAAAAAAAGAATAAGTAGTATAATGCATGGGGAAATACAGTAAATGCAATGCTGAAAGAAATTAAGTATAATATTTGGTTCATCTTCAGTCCATTACCAAAATATAATATAATAATAACTGTCAGTCATGTATCATTTATGGTTATAATACCTATGTTAATTATATATTCATAAAAGAATTACATTTTCTTGCTAATAAACTTAATACATGCTCTAATTCGCCTACACAAATAACACAATAAACAAATATTTGGATTGATTTTGAAAGATTCTTAGTGCTCATAGGTAATATGGATGTTAATATGATTATAATTGTTATCATTATTTTGNTGTCAACACGGCTACCTCTCAAGTGAAAACTACACCTCCTGTCAACACGGCTACCTCTCAAGTGAAAACTACACCTCCTGTCAACACGGCTACCTCTCAAGTGAAAACTACACCTCCTGTCAACACGGCTACCTCTCAAGTGAAAACTACACCTCCTGTCAACACGGCTACCTCTCAAGTGAAAACTACACCTCCTGTCAACACGGCTACCTCTCAAGTGAAAACTACACCTCCTGTCAACACGGCTACCTCTCAAGTGAAAACTACACCTCCTGTCAACACGGCTACCTCTCAAGTGAAAACTACACCTCCTGTCAACACGGCTACCTCTCAAGTGAAAACTACACCTCCTGTCAACACGGCTACCTCTCAAGTGAAAACTACACCTCCTGTCAACACGGCTACCTCTCAAGTGAAAACTACACCTCCTGTCAACACGGCTACCTCTCAAGTGAAAACTACACCTCCTGTCAACACGGCTACCTCTCAAGTGAAAACTACACCTCCTGTCAACACGGCTACCTCTCAAGTGAAAACTACACCTCCTGTCAACACGGCTACCTCTCAAGTGAAAACTACACCTCCTGTCAACACGGCTACCTCTCAAGTGAAAACTACACCTCCTGTCAACACGGCTACCTCTCAAGTGAAAACTACACCTCCTGTCAACACGGCTACCTCTCAAGTGAAAACTACACCTCCTGTCAACACGGCTACCTCTCAAGTGAAAACTACACCTCCTGTCAACACGGCTACCTCTCAAGTGAAAACTACACCTCCTGTCAACACGGCTACCTCTCAAGTGAAAACTACACCTCCTGTCAACACGGCTACCTCTCAAGTGAAAACTACACCTCCTGTCAACACGGCTACCTCTCAAGTGAAAACTACACCTCCTGTCAACACGGCTACCTCTCAAGTGAAAACTACACCTCCTGTCAACACGGCTACCTCTCAAGTGAAAACTACACCTCCTGTCAACACGGCTACCTCTCAAGTGAAAACTACACCTCCTGTCAACACGGCTACCTCTCAAGTGAAAACTACACCTCCTGTCAACACGGCTACCTCTCAAGTGAAAACTACACCTCCTGTCAACACGGCTACCTCTCAAGTGAAAACTACACCTCCTGTCAACACGGCTACCTCTCAAGTGAAAACTACACCTCCTGTCAACACGGCTACCTCTCAAGTGAAAACTACACCTCCTGTCAACACGGCTACCTCTCAAGTGAAAACTACACCTCCTGTCAACACGGCTACCTCTCAAGTGAAAACTACACCTCCTGTCAACACGGCTGAAAAAAAAGAAGAGGCAATTGAATTCTTGACGATGCCATCTGACCCTATACCACTTGCCAAAGGAGAGAGATTGACAGTGTGTGGTGAAGGGGTTGAAGAGACAAATCTCCAAACTCTGGAAGGCAACAACTGGGTAGATGATCAGGTAATTTACATAATATATATATATAGATATATATATTGCCTTTTTCCGTCCGTCAGTCTGTCAATCGGCGACAGTCTGTCCGTCCGTCTGTCACAAAAGTTTGAATGGCCATATCTCACAAATGTTTTAAGATATCAACATGGAACTTCATTGATGTATAGATATTGTTGAGAAGAAGTACCATGACCATGAATCAAAACCCTTCACAAGAGTTACGGCTCTTTGTTGGTTTATATTGTGCCACTTTTCAGGGCTTTATCATGCTACAAGATTTCAATATGAAACTGCATGGGTGTATAGTTATTAATGAGGAGAATAGCATTGCATAACAACAATAACCCTACACTTAAATATTTTTGAAAGATTATACCATATATCCAGGGATTTGCAACCATCTATTAACAAACTGAATTTTTGCTAGGATATCGAATCTACGAATTTGCTTGTTTCTTATCAGGATTCCTTTAATAAACATATATAATATTAAAGAAGTTTTAATGTGTAGCTAAATCTGATAAGTCCTTCAATGGTATTTTGCAGATAGTCAATGCATATCTGAAACTATTGTCAAGACAGTCGACAGACAGTTGGTGTCCTGGAGAAAAAAGAATGTTTTCATTCCCATCGTATGCTGCCACTCAATAGAAGGCTGGAAATTTTACGACATACAGATTTTCCAAGGTACTATTAGTATTATATGATTTTTGTTTTCAAAAAAGAAAAAGAATGTGATATTTGATAAATATCATATGCAGTTGATAGGTAGCTCTTTGAGGAGGAGGATGTTGACAGAAATTGATGTAACCTTTTATTTATTTATTTGTTTGCAATGGGTGGGGGGAATTATCAATAAGGGGTGAGAAATAGGGTATTTAAAAATATTTTTAAAACAAGCAAATTCGTTGAATTGATATCACCAATGGCTGACAATATTCTATGTTCCGTAAAATAACAATGTGTGCTTTTAAGGCAGTTTCCCTCATTTCCTTGTGTCTGGGTCTTAAATAGCCGTTTATTTTTACCACATTTGTGATATTGAATATATATTTTAAGTATGCGTTTACAAACTCCAGTTATCAAGACATATAGTATGTCAATAAACTTTACTGAGTTATCATATTAACACGCGTGCAACATCAATTGATAGTGATTTTATAATTTAAATGGATAATTGGTAAATCTTACATTTGAAGCGTACTATTATTCACCAAATATATTACATGACAATTAATACAGAACTATTTTTCGATAGGTGGACTTTACCATGTACGACTTGATTATGGTGCCCAGGTGCCATAATAGCCATTGGGTTTTGCTGGTGGCCCAGCCAAAAACCAAAACTGTCAATGTTTATGACTCGCTGGGTGGTGACAACAAGGTTTTCTATGAGCTTTTCAGGTAAGCGAAAATGTGTTGAAAAATTTAATTCAGAAAAAAGGACTGGACATGTGCTTCAACTCATAAAACTCATATGTCAATACGTGTGTGTGCAAAAGACAATAAAAAGCTTGCAAATCTATCAGTTGTACATGTAACAGCAAGCAGGAGACATGGAATAAAAACTCGTCCCCTTTACCATGCCAAGTTCAAAACACTGGATTTCCTTGATAGACTATCAAAATAAGAAAGTAATTGAATGGAACATTGCAATATTAATTTACATATGTTATGTCAGCTTTTTATCTTTAGAAACAAGAAACTTGGTAGTGAAAATCAGGTTTTTCATGTTAATTCACTTATTTACTTAATTTTTAATCATTGTAAGGTCCCAAGATTTGTCACTGCAATTTATTGACTGGAAATCATCTGTTTGATCCATCCCCAATTCTATTAACAATGAATATCAACTTCCATAAAATCTAGGTTCAAAAACTTGACATGGCTTTGAATTTATAATCTTTCAGAAAGTTCATGAGCGTCCGGTCCAATGTAATGTCTGATAAAAAGGATCAGTGGCATTTTTCATCAACAGTGCAGAACCGACAAACTGATGGAACAAGCTGTGGCATCTTTACTTTGATGGTATGGATATTTGTATTTATAGTATCTCATTAAGTTTTCCAAGATATTCATTCGATAATATTTAATTTACCATTTAAATAAATTAACCTTGTTCAATGAGTAGAACGCTCAACTACAAATCAGAAGATTTAGGGATTAATCCTAGGCCCAGGCTAATCACTTTCAAAGGGGAATGAAGGTGGAGTTTTGTTGTTTTTGTTGTTATTGTTTGCTGCTTATAGTTTGCTGCTTCCTAGTTCACTTCATTATAACCATTGAGGTCCAAAACAGTTTTGTGTATAAATAACCTCTAGCCGAATCCATGACATCACTAACAAAAGTAACAAAAGTTTCAAAATGGACAGAAGATATTCTGTTTAATATGTCATAAGCAAATTGTTATATGTACAACAAACTTCCATTCCTGAAGTGCAAAGCTATTACTTTATTATACAGCAACCAAAATGCAAATTGGATGTTATTTTATTCAGTTCAGTCACTGTTCTGATCTGCCACTGGCTAATTGTGGCAGTTTAGTATATATGGGTGTGCAAATCCTTTTTGAGATAAAAAAAAATCTTTTGTGTTTTTTTTGTTCAAATTTGCAATCTTACAGTAGTTAAACAGCTGCAGTTAGTGGCTTCAAGCAGTTTTTCTGGATGTTTTACTGTTGCCTTAATTCTTTTAATCAGTTTTTCCTGTGGTTATGAGATTGGTGAGTGTCTGAGGATGGGCGTGACCTAAGTGCAACTTCTCCTTCATTGCTTAACGGCTTTTGATGAAACTTTCACAAAATGATTGTCACCATGTGCCCTAGGAAATTTTGGTGTTTTATGATTAGGTCAAGGTCATCACGGTTAAAAATATATTAAATTTGAACATTTTGTTCTACATTTCTCAACGGATTTTGAGGTATCTTTCACTAAAATTATTGTCACCATGTGCCTTGGTGCATATTGTAGGGATTATATGATTCGCCAAGGTCACCATGGCTAAAAAAAATTGTTTAATACTTTTCTTTATAGAGCTCTTATTTTTGGACCTATTTCTTCAATATACTTTGGGGTCAAAGGTTACATTGGTCAAGGTTACTTTTGCTTATCTTTTTTAATGTTTTCTCGGCAAAGGAAAGTAACTAGCATCCATCTCGGATTTATTACTTTTGATATTACTCTTGTTACTACTTCCTTTTATTTATTAACAATTAAAACAATTGTAATAGAATATAAAGAAATTGATTTGTTGGGGTATAGATCATTGTGGTTAAAGGAGAAATTGCTCAAAATGAACAATTTCTCCTTTTCCCACAATTGTTTCTATAGACTTTTAGTAAATGTCTTCAAGAAACTCGTAAAATCTTATTATTGTTTGGTATGGGGTTGATAATAATGGGATTCCATTAACTTCATCTGCATAATTGTCCAAACTTCATTTACATTGTTATGGCTGGTAAGATAACGTCTGATTTTTGGTGCCACTTGGTCAAAGAGCTAGGGCTAAAAGGAGCCTAAATATTGATAATAGTTTCCATTATATGACTTATTATTCATCTGAATTATACTTTTGTAGGATTATTTTGGCTTTTAATTCTTTAATATTTCTATTTTAAAAAAAAGGTAATAGTGGTCTTAGCTTTGAAAATATATTCAGCCTGCAAATTATTGAATCACTGGGCTTTACATATGGTATATTTGTTGTGTATTAGTGCTGTAGGAAGGGTAATAACCACCATCATCAAAACATCTAATCATTCTTTTGATATTTTTAAATTTAAAAGGGTAAGAACTAAATAGTCCCCATGATTTTGTTCAGCAAAACAGCAGCTTTTCAATGCTGTTGGTGACTTTTACAAGAGATTTACCATACCTGCCATACGTCCCGGATTGTCCGGGACAGTCCCGGAAATGAAGAACTTGTCCTGCTGTCCCGGAAATCTGTCAAATGTCCCGGAATTTACAAAAATCCATTACAAATAAAATTAAGATTAAGCCTAAGATAAAGTCTCCTGGCTGACTTGCGGAAGGTCGATTGTTCCAGATACTTGATCGAGCCCTGATGAGCAATTAAGTAAATGGGGTTTTCCACCATCATTAACCATCTTGGCATTGAAAAATTGTTGATGCTATGTAAAACCCTATGCAAAACAATTTCAAACAAAAACTTTAACAGTTTGCCCGATCTGTTTCTACAATTTTTTGTTTCAACTTCAGGTATACTGCAGAAGAGGAAACAGTACACAACTTTCAAATGTTTCCAGGAAGATCTGATCTGGGCTCAAGAAGGTATGTATTTATTAACCAGTTTTTTCTGCAGGTTTTCAACAGAAAACAGTGATTCATAGATAGGGAATATTATAATTGTCTAACCAGTGTTCAGGACAATGTGTATATGAGCATCGTTTATACTCAGAAATCAATAGAAATGCACAGGGTTTCATTTTGATGAAAAGTGTCGGAACTTTTTTAAAAATCTAGCATTTATTAAATTACGCATATGTTCCAGTATTATCTTCTTTCAATTAGAAGTGAACTTCCTAAGATTCAGATACTGAAAATCATTTTAGATTGCATTCATATGATAACCAAAGGAGACCTCTTTAATGATTGTATATTATGTTTGTTGCTCACCTGAGCACAGTCTTTTCGAAAGTTACCAATATATTACAAGACAATTGGTCAGGTAAACTTGTAAATTTTACCAGACCAAACATTTGCATGAACATTTGTCAAGTTAAATATTCCAAATATTTACCAGACTATGAAAATTGTCTGACCGACAAGTACTTTACCTAAAATGTCAGACAGTCAGTAAGAATGTCTGATGAGCTCAGAGGCGAGATATTGGGAGATTTTAAGTGGCTTCGTCAACAATTTGCTTGTGAACTCTCTAGAGATCAATCACAAGGTCAGTCCAATCTTCATGAAAGTTGGTCGAATGATTATCTTGATAAAATCTCAGAAGAGTTTAGAAGTAGGTCATGTGGGGTCAAAAATTATGTCGACGGTCAAATAATAGGAAAATATTGTGAATGCTCTAGACGTCTTATTTTTAGCCCAATCTTTATAAGACTTGGTCAGAATGATAGTCTTGATGAAATCCCTGGCAAGTTCAAAAGTGGTTCACATGGGGTTTAAAAGTAGATCACAAGGTCAAATCTTGGTAAAAAATACTTTTTCAAACAATAAGGCCAATTTTCAGTCAAATCATGAAAATCAGTTACTTTTGTTTTGGTGAAATCTGACAAAAGTTTAAATATGGATTATATCTGGTAAAAAACTATGTCACTAGGTAAAATCTTTATAAAAAAAAAGATTTGTGAAGACTAGCTGCCACTTTGTCAGCCCAATCATCATCATCAGAAGAATGTTTGTCTTAATGAAATCTTGAAACTTTTGAAAATTGGTCACCTGGTCAAAAACTAGGTCAAATCTTAGAAAAACATTGTGTTCTTTAGAAGCTTCATTTTCAGCTTAATCATCATAAAACTTGGTCAGAATCTTAGTCTTGATAAAATCTTTGACAAGTTCTTAAATTGGTAACCTTGGGCCAGAAAGATCAAAACATAAAATATCAGGTCAAAAAGTAGGTTACTTGGTTGAATCTTAGAAAAACATTGTGTGCTATCTAGTTGTCTAATCGGCCTCCGCGTGAGTTCAAGACGCGGCTAGACCGTATCGGAATTTCATGAGGGGAAGTCTCCCGGCTGACTTGCGGAAGGTCGATGGTTCTACCCAAATACTTGATCGAGCCCTGATGGGCAGTTAAGTAAATGGGGTCTTCCACCATCAATAACGAGCCGGGCATTGCAATATGACTGAAAAATTGTCGACGCGATGTAAAACGCTATGCAAAAAAAATAAAAAATAAAGTTGTCTAATCGGAGTGTATATTTCAATGAAATCAAACAATCCTATGATAACTGGGATACAAGGCCATCATGGCCCTCTTGTAAAAATTGCTGTATAGATGATTTTCTTTTCTTTTCATAGGTGCAAACCAGGATGACATTGAAACCCAGAACTGTCCTGTGATTAAGGATAACAACATGAGTAAAGGAGATGATGGTGATGGTACACAAGCCAGTGGAAAGGAAAGTGAAACATTAAGTATGGTTCAGAGTGAAAGTCATGAAAGCAGTACAAGTAATGGAAGTCCAATATACAGTGATGCAAGCAGTGAAGTTATCGCGGTTGCTGTCAACAGTCTTGGGGAATATGATACCCTCAACACTGCATCAACTTCTCCATCAAACCAGGATGACCTTCAAACCCAGACCTTTCCTCTGATTAAGGTGAACAACACCAGTAGAGAAGAGGACGGTGATGGTTCACAAGCCAGTGGAAAGGAATGTGAAACATTTGGTATGGTTCAGGGTGAAAGTCATGAAAACAGCTGTGATTATGAAAGCAGTGAAAGTAATGGAAGTCCCATGTACAGTGATGCAAGCAGTGAAGTTATCCCTGTTGCTGTCAACAGTCTTGGGGAATATGATAATCTCAACACTGCATCAACTTCTCCATCAAACCAGGATGACCTTCAAACCCAGACCTTTCCTCTGATTAAGGTGAACAACACCAGTAGAGAAGAGGACGGTGATGGTTCACAAGCCAGTGGAAAGGAATGTGAAACATTTGGTATGGTTCAGGGTGAAAGTCATGAAAACAGCTGTGATTATGAAAGCAGTGAAAGTAATGGAAGTCCCATGTACAGTGATGCAAGCAGTGAAGTTATCCCTGTTGCTGTCAACAGTCTTGGGGAATATGATAATCTCAACACTGCATCAACTTCTCCATCAAACCAGGATGACCTTCAAACCCAGACCTTTCCTCTGATTAAGGTGAACAACACCAGTAGAGAAGAGGACGGTGATGGTTCACAAGCCAGTGGAAAGGAATGTGAAACATTTGGTATGGTTCAGGGTGAAAGTCATGAAAACAGCTGTGATTATGAAAGCAGTGAAAGTAATGGAAGTCCCATGTACAGTGATGCAAGCAGTGAAGTTATCCCTGTTGCTGTCAACAGTCTTGGGGAATATGATAATCTCAACACTGCATCAACTTCTCCATCAAACCAGGATGACCTTCAAACCCAGACCTTTCCTCTGATTAAGGTGAACAACACCAGTAGAGAAGAGGACGGTGATGGTTCACAAGCCAGTGGAAAGGAATGTGAAACATTTGGTATGGTTCAGGGTGAAAGTCATGAAAACAGCTGTGATTATGAAAGCAGTGAAAGTAATGGAAGTCCCATGTACAGTGATGCAAGCAGTGAAGTTATCCCTGTTGCTGTCAACAGTCTTGGGGAATATGATAATCTCAACACTGCATCAACTTCTCCATCAAACCAGGATGACCTTCAAACCCAGACCTTTCCTCTGATTAAGGTGAACAACACCAGTAGAGAAGAGGACGGTGATGGTTCACAAGCCAGTGGAAAGGAATGTGAAACATTTGGTATGGTTCAGGGTGAAAGTCATGAAAACAGCTGTGATTATGAAAGCAGTGAAAGTAATGGAAGTCCCATGTACAGTGATGCAAGCAGTGAAGTTATCCCTGTTGCTGTCAACAGTCTTGGGGAATATGATAATCTCAACACTGCATCAACTTCTCCATCAAACCAGGATGACCTTCAAACCCAGACCTTTCCTCTGATTAAGGTGAACAACACCAGTAGAGAAGAGGACGGTGATGGTTCACAAGCCAGTGGAAAGGAATGTGAAACATTTGGTATGGTTCAGGGTGAAAGTCATGAAAACAGCTGTGATTATGAAAGCAGTGAAAGTAATGGAAGTCCCATGTACAGTGATGCAAGCAGTGAAGTTATCCCTGTTGCTGTCAACAGTCTTGGGGAATATGATAATCTCAACACTGCATCAACT
>VMBQ01010397.1:0-27799 GCA_007657795.1 Dreissena rostriformis | reverse complement strand
TAACTGGATTTACTACTATTACTGGTTCTACAAAGTAACAAATAGGGATTGCTAAATAATCCCGCTACTTTGTCGTAAATCATAATCCGCCAACTTTTAAAGTTCAATTAAATACATGAATTCCATTTTAAGAAAATTAAAGTATCAATAGTGCCATTCAAGCAATTACTTGCGCTGCTAGTGCTTTCATGACGGACGTACCCCCACTGTTGTCAGTTTCGAATTGTATAGCACACATGTTTAATGTTGGTAGATCTGATCAAAATGAATTGTACATGTTAATATTAAAAGAAGCCATTAATTACTTTTGCTGCTATTGCTTTTTTTAAAGGACGTACCTTCAATGTTGACAGTACCGCATTGTACAAGGCACAGGTATTACTATCTGCAGATTGGTTAACAAATTATTGATTATAATTCAAACTCTAAATTTAAATTATTTCATTCACTGAAAAACCGCATAATTGTCATCTATATTATAATCAATTCAAGCAGAAATCAGATCTCTGTTACTGATATTTTACATATAACAGTCGTTGAAGAAATATTATCTATTGATGCGGACTTTGTCCTCGACTTACTTGTTAAATGAAATACATCGTAATTGAATCGATCCTTAACACACTTACACAAATTGTTAATTTATTGAAAAAATAACTCGGCATGTGAACGTTCAAATGAGTATACCTTGAGTCTCGTGAAGATTGTTAATTGTTGCGTTAATTGAGGATAAAGCTGTAGGATTTAATCGATACATATATAACTCATGTATTTAAGAACGCAATGGTAACTGGCTGCGCTGCATTAACGGTTATCTGAATATATCTGGAAAACGTGTGTGTGTGTTCTTCTGAGGCTATATACTTACCAGGCTAAGATTTGCATACACAGTACCGATGGATTGAATGATTTGCACAACTGTAACACTCACTCAAATGGAGCAAAACTCCCGAAATATGGTATACCTGTGTTTAGATATGCCATCTTTTTGAAATACAAATGAATCTATGCGACCACAGATATATGATGAATTGAAACTTAATATTTATCTTCTTCGCTGGTGCGTATCAGGGTATATATAGGATAGGAAAAAAACTGTGTGTTCTTGTTTTGCACTTATCCATCTTGCTGACATAAGAATATTGGTAAAAATTGATGACTGACAGAACGTCGCTTCAATCGCCAGCTTGGTGTACCGGTATCGAGAACAAACAATCAATTTACCTGAAACAATGTTTGTTTTATTTATATCTCTCTATTTATAACGAAAACATTGTTTTGATCTCTTCATACAAATTGCTCATTTTCTGATATACAAAGTTTAGCATAAATTTGTTCTTGTTGTATGCGGCTTTCATTAGACGCCATTAACTAAATTTGGTGGTTAATGGTATACGTCATTGCTAAGTTTTATAAAGTTTGATTGTTCTATACATACTGATATTAGTATCAAATTTACACATTCAAATATGCGTTGACAATTTATGTTTTAAATACTTTCATTTGCCCTTTAGGGTAGGCAAACAAAACAAACAAAAAAGCGAATGGCAATAAACGAATAGAATGAATCATCTTACGCCTTTCAAGTAATATGTAACAACTTATTTCAATTGCAACCCACCCGAACAAACACGTGTACATTTACATGGAAAACACATACATCAGGTTCAATTACAGCCATCTAGATAAAGGGTAATATGAAGATTATACAATATATACGATAAACTTGAGCTTGGTCGTTTCATTTTTCGTTTTTTTTTTGCTTGCTGTATAAGATCCAATTACCGAAAGGCACACATAGTGTGATGACATAAGAGGTATAATATTACAATGGTATGTGGTCTGAGTGGAAAATTGAATAATGTCAAGCACGTTCTAATGTTATTTTGATGTTCGAATCTTACTGGTTTATAAGAATTCACTTATAAACTTATGACTTTCAATTACCCAGAAGTAGTTTAAAAGCACGTGGTGGTGCATAATACAAACACACGTGCAAGCACACACACATTTTAAAGATATAACACAACTAGAATAGTTATTCCAATACTTATGAGGTCATCATAATTATGTTTATGTTTACCTTCGACTAACTTTATCCAAACCTTATACATTATCTTATAAATTTTCATATTTAATTAAAAGAAAATCAGGACATTATTCGTTTTATCATGGAAAATCCGCCGTTATTTCCTGAATATAATCTTCATTCAAATATCATAAATATTTACGATCTTAATTAAGAAACCATTGTTTATTCGCCTACATCCTATTTGATTGTTCAACAACTGGCGGGAATTCTTGCACATGTCGCTACTTATCTTTAAGATGCACGCGAGTGCGTGTTATGGACCGTTTACATTACCCGATGTACAATACTAAAATATCCTGGTAATTCATTAACCTAGAATCTATAAAATGACAGATGGCATGGAAAGGTCACATATTGTTTAAATAATACGCCCAATAAATCATCACTTTTCATTGTACGGGCTTTGCTTCCGCGATATCAAGAGTAGTGTAATGTCATCTTTTATTTCTTCCTTATTTCGCTCGTCTGAGACAGGCTCTGACCCTGTCTTGAATACTTTAGTAAAAGCCTCTATTGCAAGATGAAGCCTTTTGCACACAGTCTTGTCGTATTTTTTTATTTAACGAGTATTTCTTAAGTTCTTCTTCGGACATGTTGAATTACTAAAACATTTTTAATATTGGTATTTTGGAGTACTTTTGGAGTAAATTTTAAGGATTTTAAAACAACAACACGTTGACAATGATGCTTACAACTTTTAAACTCATAGGTAATTTGTCGTTATTTGCTTATAGCTTTCCGTAATTTGGAGTAAAACACGTATGTTGGTTATACATTGCTTTCATGAATGTTAATAAATTATTGACTATAAATATCATTTTCAATTTATTCAAAACATTTTATTTAACTATCAAACGACGTGTAAAATGTATATGATAGATAAACGTGCGTATATGTGCATTTTCAAATAATGTGATGATATTGAGCCCTGCGATTATCTGTTGTTTCCATTATTAATGAAGACCACATTAAAGTTTGTTTAATTGTATACAATAATGCAGGTTTAGGGTTTTTATTTGTTTTCTGTGGAAATTTTTAATGTTGAGTATACTAACATTATTAAAAACAAAAAATACTATATTATACTCGTATCAACATATTCAAAGGATATGAATTGCTTTATTTAAATACGTGAGTCAAACATTTAACAAAATCGTTTTATGTGTACAGTCTTGTGTTAGCTCGACAACAATATGATAATAATAACGTTTATATAGATTAATTTAAATTAGTCTAAAAAGTATTGCTACTATATCACATTAATTACATTTCACTTGAACATTATTGTATATTATTTTGGAGACATACCAATATATTAAGTTATATTAATTATTAACATAACATTTGTACTGTCAAGTAGTAAACTTGTTTCTTCGCCTCTTTTGTAACTTTAAAAATGTTTCAGTTTTCTTTATTGGCATTTCGAGGCCATCTATCAAGCGCCTTTCATTCCTTATTCTTTGGCCTAAAGTTGTTAAGTAACAGACAATGCGACGGTATTTAAACACCGTAAACCCAAAGTATATGCGTCCAGAATTGCAAACAGCAAACATTGCTCTACGTGTGACAAAGGTAAAAACTGGCCACAAACTTTGATGTACATGCAAACACTTTGTTTGAAATTAAAGAATATATGCGTTTTTATATTAACGAAATTTAAATGTCATTTCCACCATTTATTTCTTCATTCAATTTATTTTTCTACGTTATTGAGGTTAAATATGGTTACAAAAATGACTCTCCTTTGCAATACATGTGTTTATGCGCAGACCAGCGATTCAACCCAAGTTGAATCCCTAGGATTTGTATTTAACGCTGAATCGCCCTTATGCCGTCGCAAACGGCATACACAGTAGTGTGTCTTATGAATATGATGTAACAACACTTTCTAAAGCAAAATATTTTAAAATGTAACAGCTTTCATTTTTTTATAAAAAAAATCGATAGATACATGTACAACATGACAGACAAAGAATGCAGCCATGTACTCTTAACCCTTTGAGCACTGGAACCGGATTTTAAAGGCCTTTGCAAACAGTTTGGATCCAGATGAGACGCCACAGAACGTGGCGTCTCATCAGGATCCAAACTGTTTGCTATTCTGATAGTATTCTTTGAAAAAAAAATCGAAGAAAATGCTAATTTTAGAAATTTAGCAGAGAACATTTTAGCAGACGACAAATTTCCCAGTATGCAAAGGGTTAAATAACACGAAAGTGGCTCAAACATTACACGAGCATTTAATTTTATGTACACTTGTTACAAAGTTAACAATAGTTGTGACCTGTATATTTGTACTTAATTAATACGGTTTCAAAAAAATGTTCGTTACATTGAAAGACGTCGAATCGAATGATTCTCAAGAAGATAGATTTCGTTTATAACTCGTAGATTATTGGAGTGAAATTCATAGCAACCATATGGGGAAGAAAAGCCATCGTTCTCGATGTATTTTAAGTATTTAAATGTATTTTGGAAATAACGTTACATGTGTAGCGGATGAAAGAATACCCAGAACAAATTGTCTTGACCTACCTTTATAAAGTATAGAATACTAAATATAAACATTTATGCGTGAACATATGGGAGTAAACATGCATGAGTATGATCAAGAAGACAACACCAGTGTTGTTCGATAGCAGTGGAAAGTACATTCTATAGTTTTAATGCCAATTGCAGGTGTATCCATATACGCATGTTTATATACATCAACTCCGAGTCTGTTAATGAATAGAGACCATCTGTTCAACCTGCCTCCCTTGGAGCATCAATCTCCTGTCAGGATAATAAAATAAACATTGCAATTGAACAGCCTTTATATAATAAGCATTGTAGATCAGTAAGGGTGGCTTCAAATGCTCGTTATTTGTTTAGATTTCTGTTGCGTAGTGTATCCGATTTTGGTTCCGCAGTTGATGTTGGCATTGTATGTCATGTGTTGTCTTTTTTCAAACCGAATATCGTTCGATTGTTCGTTCAAATAGTATATCAATGAAAATAAACAACACATGAACAGTAGTGAAACACAGTAATTCGTATCAACAGTTTTAGTGTATTTATTTTCTTTTTGTTTTTTGAGGGTACATGTACACATCTAGTTTGCAATTAGGCATGTCTTATTTTTGTTGGCTGTAAGTTTAAGCTTGTATATACCTTCTTTTAGAACACTTGCCAAGTTCATTTCATCAGACAAAGTTGTTTTCTTTATTCTCTATCAACCTGCGGCGGTACATTGTCGCCTCTTATATGTGACATTCTTCAATTTCCACCGTGTTTATTTTGTTTTATTTATATATATTTGAAGTATCGTTTTACAATGTTCTATTCAAATACAATCTCAACTTAAAACAAAATTTACATTCATTTGCTACCATGCATCTTGTATTTTAATTTGGTTAATTGTTATTATTTTTGGCGTTTTGTTGTAGATAGAGGAATGCATCCATATCTCCTAGAAAACAGTACTTATTTCACTCGGGCCATAAATTCTGCAAACTGACTACATAATGGTGAGTACTTAGTTTGTTGTATGTGTCATAGGTATACATTTATTTAGAATATATTACAGATACGATTGTATTATAATTTCCCTAATATCGTAATGATTATCAATTATATAACCAACAGCGGTTGCATGCATATTTTGTATTAAGTACTAAAATCGATTGAATTACGTAGCATGTACTTTAAAAAAACCCGCCCTCTATGACTTTGTGCGACCAATGTATTTATTATATCCAGCAAACTTTTGCGTCTATGCTGGTATAATCATTATATTTATACAATTTGGCTGAGGCATAGTCATTTCAAACACAAGCATATATATGACTAATTATCATTGTTACTGTTTATTTGTAGAATCTGTATCAATGTATACCCATGGGCATACTGCCCTGAGTATAAAGAATATACTATCAAACAATCAAACTATCAAGACATTCAACATATCACGAGTGTTGTTTTTTTAACACATCGGACATATTATATCTTAGTATATTTAATCATGTATACATTATGTGCACAACTTCTCTGTTCAGTCGGTAGCCGTGGTCAGTAGCGATGAGCAACGGAAGTACCTTCTGGAGAAAGAGTCGCAATGTTACACAACACACTTTCTGCAAGAAAACAAATCTTACGGTACGTATAATATGTCACCCTCAAGTACAATGATGAAGTCCTGAAGTGAAGGAAGTCACTTCATCAGGCCAAGTCGTTTTCTTTTTCTTTTTCTTCTATCAACATAAAGATATGCATGTTTGCAGTATAAAGTGTGTTTTCAATGGTCTAGCAAGTTGTCAATGCTCTTTATGCAAAACGTGTTGGTAATGGAATTTTTATATCATTTTGCATCTGGGAATGTCCAAGGCAAAACAGGCAAAACTATTGAAAATTTTAAGAGTGTAGTTTTTTTTCTAAAAGATGAGTTTTGAAAAGTGTGTACTTTATAACCTAAGGTAATGCTGGAATGCGGTAATTTTCCTTATTATGTTTTGTTGACTAGGTGTTTCATCGCACAAGTTATGAAAACTTGAAATAATGCACGGTTAATTCAACTACACCTAAAACAATGTTTATATCTCCTAGGTAGCAAAATAACTTTTATACTTGACAATATATGGATTACTTTATGCGCATTTCCATCGCAACTGCTCCATAAATTTCGAATTACTTTTTTGAACGACAGATGAGAGTGAGACATTCATTATACATTCGGTTTAAAATCGTTAATTTGACATGTTGTGCGTTTTATGGAACGACATTTCCCTGATAGTTTTACAATGAACATTAGCATTGTCAACAATATCTCCTTGCAGGAATCCTGGTGTATTCATGCAAGCTCGCAATTAAACTGAACATCTGTCAAATTAAATCTGCATTTACTATTTGAATCGGCAGTTGAAACGAAATTTTATGTACTTTCTTTAACAATTTAAAATATGGACGACCATATATTTTGGTGATCTGGGCTTTATTTTTGGCTTTGGGCCGTTCAAAATATTTGCTTACTATAGAAAACCAGGCAAAACAACGAATAAACGCATTGCAAACAATATGGTGATGATTTTTAATCTTTTTTTTGCAATTTGTTAAACCTCGCCATAGATTATAGTACAGATATGTATGCCGTATTATTTGTCGATGTTACAAAGCAATGTTCCGGTGACCGTGTTAAGATTACGATGTGGGATGGCGTCACCATTGCACATCATTCGTACCTTAATGAGAAATATGATAGAAGGCCTCTCTTGACATATGCATGTCATAAGGGAGCTCAACTTCTTGCAGATATCCTCTATAATCACGCAAAAATATAGTACGTAAAACTAGTGTACGCGTAAACACATTCCAGTATATGATTCTAGTATCAGATAATGTTATGACTTGGGTCGTGCATTAATGTGCGAAATACGCGATCATTACGGGTGAGTTATATTCTTCCCAAATTATCTTACAACAGATGAGATATTTGCGTGGCGTTTCAGTGATGACGTTAGGTTATCATTCATTCATACAGCGCTTTTTCTAAAAAAATCTGGGAAAGCATATTTCTACATCTAACAATTTCTATTTGACTGCAATTTTCTGGGATATTTTATGTCGCGTTTATATATATGTTTAACAAAAATAGTAACATTGTTGTACATAATTTTCTATTTTTGCTAAGATGTGTCATCCCTTACTATTGTGAATAAAATTACTTTTATTATTGCTGTCTGTGGTTTATAGGGGAAATGTCAGGCATTAAAAAAATGATAAAACGCTGTTTCAGGGCAGACGTCATGATGTCATTAATGTATATACATCTTGTTTCAAAATATTTATTTTGCACCCGTAACAGCTAAGTCTTACGGCCAAATGTTGTTAAAATGATTGAAATCTGTTAACTGATGGATTCCGTTTTAAATACGCCCCTGGTTTGCAGACTGTATGCATTGTCCAAACTTCAAACAAGCCCAGTCCAAATATAAACAATTGCAATCATTTTCAAAGACCAGAATCTAAGCGATACAAATGTGTTTATATTATTGCAAACTCCCTCTGAATGTAATTGTGCAGTTCTTTCTAATTGATCGATTCAGCACGTGTATTTAAATAAAAATAAAACATTCGTGCAGATTTTGCAGATGGATTGCTGCTAAAAAACCTGAAAAACAATATTGTAAAAACCGTCGCATCCCTGCGAATAAACAAGAACGATAGTTTTTGTTTGATAGTACCTGTGATAGGAGCCATGCATCACTCGCAAATTACCACGGGTGATGAAAATTGAGGGCAGCATTTGCGTCTGGTATGACGCATGCACGAGTCGCTTTACTGCACATGTTGTATATGTACTCGTTACTCTTACAGAAACGTTATACCCACTTTAATGTGCTAAACATAGTATTAGACTTAAAAGGTTTGCTCAATGTAAGAAATCAGAACTACAGTTATTAAGATGCAGTTAACGGTATAGATTGTTCGATGTTTATATATCAATGGTGCTCATAAAGGTGCACATGCATTAAACCGTGAAGGCATATGCCCGACTGATTTAACATACACGCTTCTTAACGCCAATAAGTTGTACATTTGCTGATTGAAACGAAAAATGCATACGTTTCTATGTTATGCCTCCATGCCCTATGATGCGGAAGGCATAAGTCATGGTCCTGTTTTTCAGTCCATCTGTCCGTTCGAACGGCCATGTTAACTAGCTTTTACCGTTTCGTCTAATACCAACACCTATCGCTACAACTATACTTATCGGTTTACAAATAACATTAACATATTCGCTTGGAACTGTAACAAAGTTAATAACATTTTTATAGTTACGAAGGACAAAACAAGTTAATATATTTTACATGAATCCACGATAACCTGTATCATGATAAAATACAAACGTCAAAAGAAAATTCCATGACTTAAAGGTAAATTTCATAGCAGCAAAAGCGCTAGAAAGTAACTTATAAGCTCTGTTTCAATGTCTCGAATCTTGGCTAAAAAAGACTGTATCATTCACCCATAGCATTCAATTGTCCGAAGAGGAACATCTGACATCGCTAAGTAATGTAAATGTGTTCATAAAGGAAAAATCTTTATGTAAACGAACTATATGTAGCAATGGTACACCAAATTGCAAATTAAATAAACTATAAAATAGTAAGTTTAACCTAGTAAAACGGTATGTTTAACATAAATGGCAAACGAAATCTATGTAATGTAGATTTTTACATTTTTTGTTTATGGTTTGTTAGCAAATGTATACAACTGTATTGCAATTCCTCGAATAACTGTCAAACAGAAGTGGATTGTTCAATTAGTATAAAATTATAATTATTTTACCATGGTTTTCTCTATTTTATGAACATTTCTGTATTATTAAGCAATACATGTCAAATTATTAATAGGCTCTTTCTGAATGAATATTGGCTAATTGTACTTCTGATTCAGTCAGACAAACTATAAATAAATCACAGGATGAACACGTCTACTCGAGAGAATGTAGAAAATGACGCATAACAGATATGATGTTTATCAGCATTGGAACGATAAAATTACCTGCAAATTGCACAAGACATGCTTTAACTATTGAGCATCTGTCAATGAATGTAGCAAAAACATGTCTGAACTGTTTACTTGTTGTAAACATAATAAAGGTAAATATGCTGTTTCTGTTGTTAATATCAGACATACTTTTCGATAGAGGCTGGAGTTCAATTGAAGACCACACGTTATCGCGGTAATTGGTGGTTAAATGCAAACGTTGCTTTTTTGTAACATCAGATTATCAGAAGGCCTCCAGAGTTTAGTACGATTTGTTGACATTAATCTTATTATAAACGTGAGTTGCATATAATTTGTTTGCTTGTTTATAAGTAGAAAACTAAGATAATTTGATATTGATTGTCATATTAAAGTCTTTCTTTACAAACTTTTGATGGTATAGCGGCTAAGTTTGATATAATATTGCAGATAAAGTGGGATAAAAAGGGAATATAAATATATCGTCCGTTTGTTTTTGTTTTACATTGTATTATTTGTTAATCGTACATGGTTGTTAAAGAACATGCACTTATTAAAAAAATTACAATTATCTCAAAAAGAAACATACAAGAACAAACATTCAAGTTGCTTTATATGTGGGTACATGTATTAGAAAACATTCATGCATTCCATATTCAAATGTAGTGTTTTTTGTGTGATCATTTGTGTTATTTGGTTGTTTTCGTAACGTGCTTGGTGGTGTTGAGGCAAAAACAATGACAGGAACTAAAACATGTAGGGCACGTTCAGGATTAATAAGGATTTCGCAGCTGTGGATGCTACTGTCCTGTTCGATTGATATCTTGTACAATTTGACTCCTTATTATAACGAGTACATATCGGCGTCTGTTCACGTGCTAGATAGGTCATTAGCCGTTGTCCGATGGTGTGCACATATTATATTACTCTCTTTGTTTTTCAGAGGACACACAATGTCCACCTACATGGGACGGTGTTCTCTGTTGGCCCGCCGTAAATAATGGTTCGACGGCTCGATTGCCGTGTCCCAGTTACGTGAATGGTTTCAATTTGGCAGGTATGTAGATCTTGTCAGGCAAGTGCTTATAACTACGCCGAAGTTGGGCATGCATAAACATATACGCATTAGCTGTCGAAGCCAAGATCGAAATATGTATAAAAATAACACTACACTACTTAACAAAAAAAAAACAATTGCAGTGACATCGATTCAATTATACATCTAAAGCATTAAACAAGCAAATAACAATACAATAAAAAAGGCTAATTATAATGACAGAGAATCGAACAGAGGAAAGAATTGTTTTTGAAGTTTCATTGTCAATGGTATTCTTACTAGCTATGTGTATATGTAGACGGTTGTCTAGTAACGTAAATGATTAGCATTTATTACGTACATGTTTTGTGTGTTCCATCGAAAATTTTGAATTTAAAACAAACAATTGCCAAGACCACGAAGCAAATGCGTATTGACGCTTAGTGAAATAAATGTGTTAGTATTGTAACATGTATGTAGTTTGAACATTGTTTGTTTGTCTCCTGTTGTGAGTCAATACTGCATCTGTGCATCTATTATTTTTGCTATCCGACGACACAGTTACATCGGCTTTACGATGATACTTACATTATAAGGTAAAATGTTGCGAATGTTAGACGTGAGCCAAGTCAATGATGAATTTGAGTATTAAAACAACTTCGTCGTCATATGATGTATGCTTTAATTTACTTTAGCTTCAGCGTCCAAAATGTGCACGAGTAATGGCACGTGGTATGTTAGACCCGATCTGAACGAGACCTGGACCAACCTTACGCTGTGCATGTCTGAGAAGAACGAGAACCAGTACGAGCAAGTGCCTGCAATCATCGCTGTAAGTCCTAGGGTAGTGATTGTATTGAATGGCTGTGGTGTCCCGGTGGATGTTTGGTGGGGTCGATCATTTGTCCATATCGTTCGAATTGATTAGATTATAATGCTTTCATGCATAACTATATGACATCTGTTGTCAGTATCAAATAAAAAGAAATCACATATGACGGTTGTGATCAGAAGATATATAACCTTATGACATGGGCAAGCTATAAGGACAATTACTGAGATTATGGTATCTAGGATGTCAGTTTTGTGTATGTAATTGTCCCCCACCATGAATATAGACGGGTTTGCTAATGTGTAACCCGTCCAGCTTACAGAAGTATATCCGCACTACGATTGCTTCAAAAGCAATTGAAGAACGCATAAACTGATACAATTAATGGCATTATGTCATGATTATTTGATACGTATAACAGCTACTTCAACATAATATAAATCATTAGAAGAGCGGACGAAGTTTCAATTAATGACATTATATTATAATTATAAAAGACAAGAATGGCTATTTCAAAACAATATAAATCATAGAATGAAAAAGCGAACGATGGCTTAATTCAAATACAGAAATGTAATGTTGCATTTTACAGGAACACATGCCTCGCATTCGTCTGATGTACAACATAGGGTATGGAATCTCGTTGGCGTCTCTCATCCTTGCAGTAACAATCATGATCTACTTCAAGTGAGTATACATACGTCTAATGTACAACATAGTGTATGGAATCTCGTTTGAGTATTTCATCCTCGCAGTAACAATCATGATCTACTCCAAGTGAGTATACTGTAGGTAGAATTTTTTATTTTTTTTTCATTACATTCAAGCCTTAGTTTCAACCAATTTATATAAGCTCGAGTGCATTCAAAGCCGAAGTCTTATTGAAACGCTTTCGAGTCCATTTCCTGGGAAGAACCAGTACTTGGCGTCTTATGGAGATATCTAAAGAACGCTCCCACAGTGGGGATGGAACCATAGACAGTCCAGTCACTAACGGGGCACCATATCCACAACGCCAATCAAGTCTTAGTATGAATATCAATAATTTTCTTAAACTAAAAATGTCTGATATAACAAACACAAGAAAATAAATGTTACTGTAGTTGCACGTTTAAAACACATGAATAAAATCAAATCTTTATTGAAATTGCAATGAATAAGACAACATAAGGGATAGCATAACGGTTAAACAAGTCATACCCATTAACACGGAAACCAGATAGTTCAATTGCATGACTGTTTGTTTTACAGTGTGTATGTGCTTTATAGCACCAAGCTTTTATAGATTGATTAAAAACTATTAAGCAACAATTCCATAAATGATGCCGTGTATAGCCTATATCCTATAATACAACCAACAATATTAAATATACATTATGTTTTCCTTACTTTTTCCTCCAGCAGTCTAGATTACCCTCGTTACACCATCCAAAACAATCGAATCAATATGTGTCGCATTCCAGCAGCGTGAAATATTACAATAATTAAATGACAATAATACCAATATTATATCAATAACGTTAACGTGTAAATTAATTAATACTGTGTTGCTTGGACGGTTCGTGCATTAATCTCCTATAATAATATCAAGTACTGCTATAAGTCTATTGATAATTTATCGGGGGGAGGGTCGTGTTATCTTCATTATGCTTGCAGCACCATCCACACCAATGTGTTCCTCTTCCTCGGGTGTATTGCTTTCATCCCGGATGAACATACCACTTATTTCATAATAATTATTGTCCCTTTTAATCTGCGTGCTTTAAATATTCATTTTGTCTTGCAAATTATAATCCATTCTATGCTCTTCTGCAGACGTCTCCATTGTCCCCGCAACACCATCCACATCAATCTGTTTGTCTCGTTCACGCTACGCGCCATCATCTCTTTCGTCAAGGAGAACGCGCTCGTCAATGGGGTCGGCTTCAGCATCGACGTCACAGAGACTCACAGTGGCCAGATTGTGTTCCTGGAAGGCAGTAGTGTAAGTAACAGTGACTCAGATTGACCAGATTGTGTTCTTTGAAGACACTAGTGTAAGTAACAGAGACTCAGAGTGGCCAGATTGTGTTCTTGGAAGACTGTAGTGTAAGTAACAGAGACTCAGAAGGGCCAGATTGTGTTCTTGGAATACAGTAGTGTAAGAAGCAGTGTAAGTAACAGAGACTCACAGTGGCTAGATTGTGTTCTTGGAATACAGTAGTGTAAGTATTAGTGTAAGTAAAAGAGACTTAGAGTGGCCAAATTGTGTTCTTGGAAGACAGTATTGTAAGTAGCAGAGACTCACAGTGGCTAGATTGTGTTCTTGGAATACAGTAGTGTAAGTAGCAGTGTAAGTAACAGAGACTCAGAGTGGTCAGATTGTGTTCTTGGAAGACAGTAGTGTAAGTAACCATACACGTAATTCCATTAACTTCCGTCTAGTGTTTTTGGAAGACAGTAGTGTAAGTAACCATGAGCATGAAATTCCATTTAGTTCTGTCTAGTGTTTTGGAAGACAGTATTGTAGGTAACCATGAACATGCAATTCCATTTAGTTCTGTCTAGTGTTTACGGACGATAGAAGTGTCAGTAACCACGAACATGTAATTCCATTCAGTTCTGTATGGTGTTTTAGGACGACAGTAGTGTAAGTAACCATTAGCATGTAATTTCAATTAGTTCTGTCTAGTGTTTTAGGACGACAGTAGTGTAAGTAACCGTAAGGGTGTAATTTCAATTAGTTATGTCTAGTGTTTTAGGACGACAGAAGTGTTAGTAACCATTAGCATATAATTCCAATTAGTTCTGTCTAGTGTGTTTTTGTAGACATTAGTGTATGTAACCATGAACATGTAATTCCATTTACTTCTGTATAGTGTTGTAGGAAGACAGTAGTGTAAGTAATCATGAACATGTAATTCTATTTAGTGCTGTCTAGTGTTTTGGAAGACAGTAGTGTAAGTTACCATGAACATGAAATTCCATTTAGTTATGTCTAATGTTTTTGAAAGACAGTAGTGTAAGTTGCCATTAACATGTAATTCCAATGTAATTGTAGTTGTGTCTAGTGTTTTAGGATTAGAGTAGTGTAAGTAATCATGAACATGTAATTCCAATTACTACTGTCTAGTGTTTTTAGAAGACACAAGTGTTAGTAATCATGAACATTTAATACCGTTTAGTTCTGTCTAGTGTTTTTAGAAGACATTAGTGTAAGTAATCATGAACATGCAATTCCATTTAGTTATGTCTATATATATTTCATGTAGTTTTGCTTAGATGGAAACTATCGATTAAATTTGAAAATGTACATGTTTTCAAAAAGACCTTTTAGTTATTTTAAAATTGATCTGTTTCTTTTTACTGTTTTATTTTTCTGGCGTCTCTATATTTTGTTTTGTTCACCAGTTAACTTGAAAAAACTGTAATGTATAAACAAACCTGTCAGCAGAGATCAAAATATGTAAGAATGAAATAAATCTAAAATTTTAATATAGGTAAAACTTAAGTAGCGCTTTGTGAATATTAGCCCAGACTTAACATTTGCATTTGACCACAATTTTTGCTATTTCCTAACAACCAAATTATAAAGTCTTCTTTAAGAAAATGATAGTTCTGTAGTTGTTCAGCAGCATTATATTCTGGAACTTCTTTTTTGTTCGCATTATAATTATTATAATAACATCTAGTAAAAGACAGATCCAGATGGTTAAAGTTGTAATGTTGTAAATATATTCTTATCCTAATGCACACCAACATTTAGATGGTGTTTGAATCATTGTAAAAGCTGTGAGAATGAGTCTCTTATTTAGTCCAACATTCCTTGCTACTCTTGAGGTAATGACTCTTCAAACAAACTCAGGGCGAACATTTTATGAGTCAGTCTTTCTAGAAAACAAATAACAAGGTATATACTTTTTTTATAGAAACACACATAATGTCCCAGCCTTTCCATCAGTACTTCGCATAAGGTGCCTCCAACTGATAGTTATTATGAAAATGCACGATCGATGTTTAAATAATAACGTCCATGTTAAAGTATGTGTGCTTAATGAATTATACATACACAGCATGAAGTATGATCGATTGAAAATGAACACCAGCGGTTATTAATGCAAGAAATCCTACCAAACATAACACGGAGTCTCATAATAACAAAAAATATATATAATATAATTATCACAAATAAAAACATAATATTCATTTCCCAGATATGCGCCAAACCCAGATAACCGTTTAAGTGTATGAAATTTATGTATCCTTTGAATTTGTTTTTAAACAAAACCGTGTAACATAAGCACATACATTTTTGTATTATTCAGTAATAATATACTAACGTGTAAAAGCGACGATATTCAATAATATGTATACGTATATTACATATTTATTACAGTTTAGGTATTTGTATGTGTAATTTGTAGACACATTTCTTAGTTAAAAGAATACTTTATCAGTATATTTCAATCTGTATGAGACCTTTGATGATCAAACGTTATTCTATCTTTATCTACAACATTGAATCATATATACAAGGGTTACCATATCTTCTTCTTCTTCTTCGATGCATCGGCGCACTATGACTATACAAGGAGTCTTGGGCCTGGGTAGAACCAGTACTTGGTGTCTTTGTGGGAGACCATAGAACACTTCCACTGTGATGATCACACCCGTGACCTCCCGATCGCTAGGCGGACACCATATCGATCTCATTTCAGCATTGGCAATGCAAGACATTCTTCTCCGTCTTCAACTACATCTTGTGCGCAAATTACATGTGGATCTTTTCGGAAGGGATATACCTTCACATGCTCATTACGGTCGCAATGTTTTCGGAGAAATCTGGGGTGAAGAAACTTGTGATCTTCGGCTGGGGTACGTTAAGTTCATTCCAAAATATAAAATACAGTCTAACCTGTCAATAAAGACCACTCAAGGGATTTGGTCGTTGTGGTCTTTGTTCACATGTCGTCTTTATTCGCAGGGTCTTTTGAAACTTTGACAAATATGCTTGTTGGCTTTTTACAGGTACCTTATCTATGCTTGTTCTCTTTTGCTTAAATGCTTATAATACTCATGCATGTATAATTAAATAATGGATTGAAAACGCAGTTTTGGTTTTATATTTATTATTTCAATTTCCTTATGTTTTGATGATTTATTTCATTAATCATATACATATGTGAACAACTTTGACATACATGTATATGCACTTTTACTTATACAGAGAACAAAGTACCAAAAATGCAAATAACATAGCAAACATTTATACATTAT
The DNA here is from genome assembly GCA_007657795.1 of Dreissena rostriformis. Classification (NCBI taxonomy): domain Eukaryota; kingdom Metazoa; phylum Mollusca; class Bivalvia; order Myida; family Dreissenidae; genus Dreissena; species Dreissena rostriformis. The sequence goes on along the minus strand of VMBQ01010397.1, from coordinate 11,077 downwards.
TCACAACTACACAACTTGTAAAGTTGACAATAATGGACAATAATGATAATTTACTTATCTATAATCTATGGACGTCTTATCACGGAGAAATTGAAGAGAGGAATGAATATCAAAATGTATATGTGTAGTATTTATTTATTACAATTGAATCTGTCTAATCCAGCAGTAGGTACTGAACCAACGTCTTATAATACCAACATCTTAATTTCTGTACTAATTATGACATACATTTACATATTCATGTAAGGGAAAAATTTATCTGGAAGATTTTCCTGCTAATACGTAGAATAAAACATTAAAAGAAACTATGTCCTCATTACGAAATGGTGTTATTAACCGATGCTAAATCCTTAGTATTGGTTCGTGTTCTCCTAATTGCGACATAGTATCTGTCAATTAGAACTTAGATGATCCTAATTACTATCGGTTATATTTCTGCTAAGACTTATATTTCATAATTATGTGATAATGGATAACACAAATATAGACTAAAGTAAATGAGGGTTTCCATTTAATTGTCCGAATGATATCGTCAATTCGTGCTGTTCTTACTCGATGCATATTGGTGTTACTGTAATTTAATGATATGGCCGGCAAATAGACTTGGTGAAACAACAACAGCATTATTTGTAATACGGATATCATGCATGGTTCTCAGAAAGTGCAATTATTGCAAAATTGATTTTGATATTTGTAGGAAAAATGATTGTATCTATTATAATTCCCAACGTTGGTTTACTCTTGTTGCGAAAAAAAAGCAAAACCGAACTTGTGCGATGCAAATGCATTTTATATTACTAGTGTATTATTGCCTCTTTTCGTACAGTCATTTGAGCATAACCTTCTGTTTTATATTCAGGCGCACCAGCATTGTTTGTGGTACCGTGGGTCATTGTTCGGGCTTTGTTGGAGAATGTGCTGTAAGTAACCGATTAAAAGGGTCAGTTTTACATGTTCAGACTGGGAAGACATTCTCTGTGATGTTTTACATGTTTGGACTGGGATTTTTTAAAACAGTGATGTTTCGAATCTATCTGTTTGTAGTAATGTTATTTGGGTCTCAAAAAATGATTATGTTGAGGGTATGTCTACTAGATACCAACTATTTCTATAAAATAAAACATATGTTTGCTAATATAACCACGAATGTGCTTTCTTAATATTGTGAGATTAGCATTCATTATTTAAAAGTAGAATACACGCGAAACAAATAACTTAAGAACATTTATCCCAACCAAATACTCCCAAACTTTGAAACATTGTTCGAAAGTCAGTAAACTTTCTTCGAAAATGATTAAACTTAGTGCTTTAATAAGTAAACTCAGTTTGAAAATGAGCAAACTTATTTCACTAATTGAGTAAACCTAGTTAAAAAAATGAGCAAGCCTCTTACGCAAACAAGTTAGTCTAGTACGAAAATGAACAACATGTACTTCTTACTTTAAATCTAGGCTAGTGTATAAATGTGTATTTTTATATATACTTTCAGCTGTTGGAACACACACCCTACCAATGGTTATTTCTGGTTAATACGAGGCCCGATTGTCGCCGCCATGGGGGTAATGCCATAAACACCTTTCGAATAGCAGCCTTCGTTTCGTCTATTACAGAAATATGCGCATTTTCACAATATGTGAATAGAATGAGCAAACACATGTTTATATCACATAAAAACAAAGTCACATCATTTACAGGAAATTAAAGTTAATTGCAAAGTTCTGGGGAAAAAAGTTAACAAGTTTATGAAGTGACCTCCGTTAAAAATTGTTTGACGTTTTTTACGGCGTTGTGGAATTTGTTTCTCTGTTTGTTGCTTTGTTTGATTAAAACTCGTTGGATTCCCCGACAGTAAATTTTAGCATCAACGGAATTAATTGATATAGACACGTTGAATTTGTTGAACTTCATCTTTACTATGACCCATTGGTTCTCAAGAACAATCTGTTTCTTTTTTATAACAGATTGTATTTTTTTTTCATTTCTAACCAGAACTGCTGCACGTTTAAACACATTTCGAATCTATTTACATTAATACTCGTGTGTATGCACAATAATGTCGATTGTTTAATCACTCGATGAGTTCAATGATTGATTGTTTCAGATCAACTTCATCATATTCTTGAATATCATTCGAGTTCTGTTCACGAAGCTAACAGCCTTTAATGCACCAGACACTAACCGATACAGATACAGGTATGTTGAAAATAAAATTCATGTTGAAAATACATTTACTCAAAGACATGCATCATTATTTTATGGTTCAGAAATCATATTTACGGACTAGGATCTTTACATGTGATATTATATTTTATAATTGAATTGATTAAGAATATCAATTGTTATCCCATCATCCAGTAGACTTAGCTTTATTTCAGCATTACCGGGATAAAGGTTTTAACAGTCGGATCATTTAAGTCATTTTGTTTCTTCACATGACGTNCATTCGTGTTTTGTTCACGAAGCTTACAGCTTTCAATGCACCAGACACTAACCGCTACAGATACAGGTATGTGAACAATAATATTCATGTTGAAAATACATTTATTCATAGAACTGCATCATTATTTTATAGTTCAGAAATCATATTTACTGACTATGATCTTTACATTTGATATTATATTTTATAATTGAACTGATTTAGAATATCAATTGTTATCCCATCACACAGTAAAGTTAGCTTTTAGCATTACCGGGATAAAGACTTACGATCAGACCATTGAAGTCATTTTGTTTCTTCACATGACGTAATTTGATGTTTATCATATTTTTCTTGCAACTTTAGACCTTTCTTGTGTTTGTGTACTTAATTAGGTCTCATTTTTGAAAAACAAAATGATGGGATCAGTAGAATATCAGGTAAGTCTCGAATACAGAATAGTTTATTTGCTCGGCAAGAAAACACGAATCAATAGCCAAGACTCGTGGTTCAGGTTTTCTTAGACTCGCTAAATAAACGTTTCTGTATTCATTACTAACCTAGTATTCTATATAAACGCTCACATAGTATAAACCCAACATTTCGTAATGCACTGTACGAACACCATATGAAGGATATCGAGCTTATTTGAAACAAATACTCGATCGACATATATCAAATATAAAAATAATAAAACTACATAAATATTATCATGAAATACATTCTTGTCACCATTAGATAGTCTTTTCTTAAAGAACACGCATACAAAAACATCCATTGGAGAAAGTGAATTAACCACTTAGTTGCTTATAAGACACCTGCCAAATAAACGTGGTTCATAATTGTGTGTTGTAGCGACGGACTATGGTAATTATACTAGCTTGCATGCAAGGATCAATCTAGTGTATGCCAGCATATGATCCCAATATTCTTGATCTGAAAATTATTTATAGTAAATACGCATAGTGCTAGAATACTGGAGATGGAATTGGAAAGCGTGTTAGCATACACTACGCTACGGATGCAAAACTAATAACAGTGTACTTATGCGTTTAAATTATAACAGCATATACGTATATGTATACATAATATTTAACATTTTCCAAATGTACACTTATATATTGTATTATAAAAAAAACATCATTGTCAAATGTTACTACTGTTACTATCTAACCAGTATAATGTAACTCTAACATATGCTCATATCAAATATCCATGATTGATTCGAACAAATGGCATCATTAATCCCGATGAAAGTTTAACATTTTATGTTGAGATTTTGTTACGAATGTGCCCCTACCGCGCGTCCAAAATGTACGTAATATATCGATTGTTATATAACCAGAAAATATCCCCTTTTTAATTAATTGTTATTTTTTTTATTAAATCATATTATATGTACATAACGTAGTTTGAATAAGAAAACGTTAGCACACGTTTTCTACATGCCAAATTCAGCATTGAAATGGTTATCTTTCCTATAGCAAAACTTTTTTAAATTAAACAACAAAATTGTAATAAGTAACACTTTTCTCCTTTAATATTGCATGGCTTGATTCAAATGTTTAAATATACACACAGGAAGTTGGCAAAATCGACTCTGGTTCTTATTCCCTTGTTCGGCGTCCACTACATCGTGTTTATTGGTCTCCCTGACAACGTTGATGAGACGACGGAACTTGTCAAACTTTACTACGAGATGTTCTTCAATTCCTTCCAGGTAATCACTTCATGTCCTTTGAGAGCATGAAGGCGTCCCAGCAATTGCATCAAGAACCCATGGCATTATTGTGTAATATTATTGCATCACTGTTTATATATAGCAGTAAACACACTATTGTCACTGATATAAATGTAACAAAGATCAAAAACATTATAAGGCATATTATATATACTTTGTTAGGACCATTGTTTGCAAATTAAATACATGTTTGTATATAATGTATGCTTTAAAATCAATTAAAAAATTCAAAAAAAAAGAGAAAAAAACGAACCCATCCCCGTTTTTATTGGACGGTATTAGAAAATAAGACAATAGTTTGAAACAATAATGTTTTCATATTGATTCGTATATCATTGAGCACAATAAAATATAGGATTTATTTCAACATGTCTGTCGATGTACATGTTTGTATGCTTAAGCTTTTAAAAATTATTATTATCTTCCATGCGTTTTGTTTTGTTATTTCAGGGATTTCTTGTCAGCTTACTGTTCTGCTTTTTGAATGGAGAGGTAAAAAGCACATATGATATTTTCACAAAAGTCTATATAACATCTTTGAATCTTAATCTTCATAATTTAGAGAGTAAAGCCATGGAATTTAATGACTTCGAGATCGTCATGAACTAAATAAATCACTATAAAACGCCTTATTATGCTGAATAATTTAATAATCGAAATCGTTGTTCACAGGTCCAATCAGAAATACGAAAAAAGTGGTATCGTTTCATACTGAGACGAGGTGGCAGTTCGTTCAAAGGACGCACTCGTGACACGATGACGTCATTTATATCACATCACCGAGCGTCGTCCGCGAGCTCTGACGCGCGAGAATTACCGAACGGCAAATCGACTATATACAAACCTACACAGAAACGCCTATCAACCAATGGACTTCACGGTTCAACACATTGTTTTGAGGGCGTGAACGGTCATTCTTGCGAGGCGGTGAACGGTGATATNTCACCGAGCGTCGTCCGCGAGCTCTGACGCGCGAGATTTACCGAACGGCAAATTGACTATATACAAACCGGCACAAAAACGCCTATCAAACAATGGACTACACGGTTCAACACATTGTTCTGAGGGGGTGAACGGTCATGCTTGGGAGGCGGTGAAAAGTGATATCGAAAGTAACCCTATGGTCCAACTGACATCCAAAGATACCAATATCAAAGAAACTACATTATTAGAAAGTGATCCGATTTTAAACTGCGATGTTTCTGATGATGATAGTGATATCATGTCTGAGGACCTTGTGTAACTATAGCAACAACTGATGATTATAGTGATATCTTGGCTGAGGACCTTGTGTAAGGATAACAACAACTGATGATGATGATGATATCATGTCTGAGGACCTTTTGTAAGGATAACATCAACTGATAATGATAGTGATATTATGTCTGAGGACCTTGTGTAACTATAGCAACAACTGATGATGATAGTGATATTTTGTCTGAGAATGTGTAACTATAGCAACAACTGATGATGGTAGTGATATCATGCCTCAGGACCTTGTGTAAGGATAACAACAACTGATGATGATAGTGATATCATGTCTGAGGACCTTGTGTAACTATAGCAACAACTGATGATTATAGTGATATCTTGGCTGAGGACCTTGTGTAAGGATAACAACAACTGATGATGATGATGATATCATGTCTGAGGACCTTTTGTAAGGATAACATCAACTGATAATGATAGTGATATTATGTCTGAGGACCTTGTGTAACTATAGCAACAACTGATGATGATAGTGATATTTTGTCTGAGAATGTGTAACTATAGCAACAACTGATGATGGTAGTGATATCATGCCTCAGGACCTTGTGTAAGGATAACAACAACTGATGATGATAGTGATATTATGTCTGAGGACCTTGTGTAACTATAGCAACAACTGATGATGATAGTGATTTTAGGGAGGCGGAAAACTACAACGGGCGAGGCCTGGTATGGTATTGCGCAAGGGGGGTTAGAGGGTTAGGGTTAGGGTTAGTGTTAGGGGTCGGGTTAGGGTTTGGGTTAGCCTAAACCCAACCCTAACCCTAACCCGACCCCTAACCCTAACCCTTACCCTAACCCTAACCCAGGGTTATTTCCCCTATACCAGGCCTCGCCCGTTGTAGTTTTCCGCCTCCCGTGATTTTATGGCTGAGGACCTTGTGTAAGGATAACAACACCTATTGACAATATTGTGGAATCAACACTTATCGTCGTTTTTTTACTAAGATTGAATATGCTTGGTATGTGTTTGGTTGTGGTTAACAAACAAAACAATGTATTTTGATTTTAAAGACGGAACTATGTGGCGGAAAGGAAATGCAATGTGTATAACATTGAAGATGTAGACCATATAGCCTGTGATTTCATATCACAGCATAGGGAACAAAAAACTGTACATTTTAACAATAGCCAGTGTTGACCTAACGACATAAAATTGTGAACAACTCTTTATACTTACTGGGTTAGTGTAATTACTTGTAAAACTTTATCTCTCTTCAATCGAAGAGATATATGTTGGAAAAAGAGCAGCTGTGATATTTGAATATAATATTTAAATGATTTTTATATGATGAACAGGAAAATAATATTATATAAGTATGTATTTTGTACATAACCACCAGTTGAAACATACTATATGACTAGTAATGTGTTGTAATTCGTACATGTCGTATCCCAATTGTGTGATATATTACTTATTATATCTAGTACAATGTTGTGATAGACAGCATATGTAATTATGTTTATTTATATGATACCGGTTGTAAAGATAGAAGTTATCCATTATTTATGAAGTATGCAGATACCAACACAAACCTAAGTTTTAGAGTCAATACCTTAAAAAAAACTGTTAGACTAAATAAACTTATACGAATTGAACAACTCTGTTTAATGTCGATGGAACTGTACACCATTTACTAAACACAATTTAAAATCTTTCACGACGTTTTGTTAGATTGTCTGTCACGAAATGACATGATAATCATCATGAATCATTAGTGAATCTATATCATATATTAATAGTAAAAAGCCAAAACCAAGAATAACAGGAACATGTCTTTAGATATTGGCTAAATACATGTAGTTGTGGTCAGAAAAAGAGATACTCGAAAATACGTTACCGTTTAAGCATAAGAGGAAATCGTCATTGACTCTTTTTTAACCGAACGCGAAGGTATTTGCAAGTGAAACATTATTAAAATGCCAGTATTAACATAGTGTAGTTATCATAGCTATCTGTATCATAAATACCAGTGTTGTATGATATATTATATGTTGTTAAAATTAGTTCTTGTTAAATACTGTGGTCATTTTAAATTATTGTACGTATTTATTTTCAAACATGATTGTAGTAAAAACCAGACACGTTATTATTGACTTCTTTGCGATTATTTTCTTACTACAGTATTACAGTAATTTGAAAAAATACTGATCATGCGATTTTGAATACTACTTCCCGTTATCAAATTTCTCTTATGTAGCATAAATCATATTGATGACGGGATATGCTGAAGAATAATATGTTTAAACAAAAGTCATTAGACAAGTATTTAAATTAAATTTAATCATTCGTTTGCGTTCTTTACAGCCTTAACAATTGATTCCTTATATTTCGCTATTGTCTCGTCCACAACGAAACTTGGCATATTTTCAACGCGCCTTCAAATGACCTTGAACACGTCATCTTCTTGCAGTCTTTAAAGATGCACGGCGGCATTAGAGTCGGATATTCTTACTGCCTTATCATCGGGGCCGAGGCCTTGACCAAGATGATGAATTTGTAACTCGAACACTTTACGGATTAATAACAACCTTTGAACGGATTTCATCAGATGAATCCGTTCCCAGTTTTGCTGTCATGGTAGCTAACTGTAGGTAATTGTTGGTTGATAATCGGCGATAATTGGATGAATCCTTAAACATGTAACTTTTAAATTCGAAAGCCGCTTTCGTTCTATCTGACAGTTTATGCCGAAGAAATGATTGTATCATCTCCTTCTAAGTGTCCCTTATTCTGGGCACAATAAATTCATCAATGTCATTGAATGCTACGTAGTCAAATATGTACATATTGTAGAGCAAACATGTCCATATGACTGCACTTTGTCCGTAATACCAAATCTGACTCGTCGTGAAATTGGGTTTCCATGGTTGTATCGTGATCTTACGGAATACCGTTAGGGCCATCGTGGTTACACATTAAAATCCAGATGCGAAAACGCGAGAGTACGATGGCGACAATGCGAGAATACGATGACGAGAGTGAAAGAATACGATGACGAGAATGCGAGAACGCGATAGTACGATGACGACAATGCGACAGTGCGAAAATACGATGGCGACAGTGCGATAGTACGATGGCGACAATGCGATAGTCATATCGTACTGTCGCCATCCTATTGTCGCACTGTCGTCATCGTATTGTCGCACTAACGTCATCGTATTCTCGCACTCTCGTCATCGTATTCTCGAACTGTCNTTATTTGTATTTTTAAAACACACCTGGGGATACAGCTTCACCACAAAGAGCACGTATAGCTTTAAAATAATCAATTAACCAAAGCAATATTAAATCTGGTAAAGAATGTCTCTTAAATTTATTTGTTATTCACAATTATCCTTGAAACTCGGATTTTTTTATCTTGTTTTTCGATTGATTACCTGTCTCAAACAATTTTACGTCTGAACGCATTGACGTATAAAAAGAGAAAACCACATTTTGCGCGCATTTACACTTTCGATTTCAAGTTGAATACATTCCCGAACATAAACAGTAACATTATTCTGGTGTGTGCCGGGATTTATATACATTCGGAATGGAAATCTTCGAGTTTGCGTTTGGACTGATGGTTGTTACATTAGTACCTTGTAAAGGAGCCAATGGTCAAACCGAGCCAACGTGTCTTTCACGCTATGACTACGATTACAAAATGATGACCAAGATAACCCAGATGGAATATGAGCACAAAACCTTGATGGACACGGTCAAAGAACAGCAAGCGACGATTTCACGACTACAAAACCAACTGGCGCGTAGGTGTTGTGTGTATTTGTTATCTTCAAGCTGTTTAATCATTGAATAATTGATCATGTTGGTTAATAGTTATTCGTTTTTTGTGTGTTTTTTTCTCGTTTATTGTGGCCAATTACAAATTACATCTGCCGTTGTTTTCTTCTTTTCTCATTGTAACATGTTGGACTATGTCTATTCAATAAGATAATACAGTTATTTAAATATCCAATAATGTTACTTAAACCATTCATGACATCTCATAATAAATTTACCTATTCGAGTTTTAACCACCTCTGTTTGTAGTTATTATTAGTTTTATCTGGTCTTGTTTACAGAATCACAGACGCAGAATGGTAATTGAATAAAGAACCACTATATCAATTAAATAGTCCATATATGAATGTTTTCAGTAATTATTATATTTTATTTTAAAGAATCGGAGACGAAGTCGGGGGATGACATAAAGATGCTCCAAGACAAGATTAGCAAGGTCGAGAACGTATCCTCGTTTGCGGGAACAGGCAATGTATACATCAGATGGGGCCGTACAAGTTGTCCGGGGAACGGTTCAAATCTGGTGTATGACGGCTACGCGGCAGGGTCACTTTTCAACAGCACCGGAGCAGCCGCGAATTACCTGTGTTTGCCAAAGGACCCGCAATGGGGTGTGTATGAAGACGGGGTGCAAGGTGGTGCCAAGATATATGGTGCAGAGTATGAGTTTGATCACAAGAGCCGAAAGATCTCTTTTGGGACGACTCCTCGCGAGTACGATGTTCCGTGTGCCGTCTGTCACACAACACGTTCGACCTTCTATATGCTTCCGGCCAAGAACGAATGTCCGTCCGGCTGGACGATGGAATACCATGGCTACCTGTCAGCGGGCTACTCCGAGCATTCTGCTACGACAGAGTATGTCTGTATGGATGAGAGACCCGAGACGCTCCCAGAAGGATCTGAGAACTTAAACGGCAAACTCTTTTATTTCGTGGAGGCTTTTTGTGGGTCACTGCGGTGCCCGCCTTATGTAAACGGCCGAGAATTGACGTGTGCTGTCTGCTCGAAATAGAGGAACATGGTAAAACCAAACAATTGCGGTACACGTCTGTAAAACAATATATCAGTACATGTTACTTAACAACAATTACAAAAGGAGACAAATTGCATTATTGTTTGCGTGGATTGAGCTGTTCCTTATTTGAGTTTTAATCGCAAATTGACACACATTTGTTATTCAGACAAAATTACTTCTTTATAATTCGTTTCAATTAATCGCCAAATTCCATAAAAGCTTTAAGTATTAAAAAGCCAGTACCATATATATGAATATGCAAGCCTCACGGTCTTCTTGATGGTTTAATTGTACTGTATTTTTGTACGTTTCCCTCTGTGTGTTATTTCTTTATGTATGACATTGTGTGGAGTACTCATAAAATAAATAACCAATATATGTTCTCTTGGATTGACACGTTTAAAATGATGCAGAAAACCATCACCTTGGTAAGTGAGTCCAGTAATACAATAAAGCGGACTTTAAACCTACGTTGATGATGTCTAGTTTAATTAAGGAAATATGCAACGAATGAATTGTATCGCTCATTTAAACTACAAATTAGAGTATATGATTGATCAAGCTGATTCTTAGTCACATTTGATTTAACGATTTGTGTATAAACCAAACACAAACAATAAAATACATTTATCTTAAAAGTAGTTCCTTCCCATCATCATACAGGTTAGTTGAGAGGCGACACCTCTGGGCACGATGAACTATATGATCAATTTGATCATGGTTGTGTAATATTTTAACGGATAAAATTGCTGGCTCGTACATTTGTCATTTGATTAAATATAATACAAGAACAATGTCAAAAATAGTCCGTTTTGGTACCACAAAAAGCACATTAGACAAATAGCA
>VMBQ01010396.1:0-23454 GCA_007657795.1 Dreissena rostriformis | reverse complement strand
CTAAGCCGAAGTTAATATCTGCTTATTTAAAAGTGAAAATATACACATATATAAAAATTTAAATATTATTCATTAAATGACTTTTAATGGCAACCTTAAAGCCTTCTAACCTGTTGACCTCTGTGAGTGACTCAGGTAAAGAGTTCCAGAGTTTAATGCTATTAAAAGAAAAAGATTTGGAACCATGACATTTGACCTTGGGTAAACAATACCCACCCTTTTTACTAAGCCTAGTGCTGTAATTATGCATAGAATCTTGGGAAACAAAGTGTTCACTCATGTAATCTGGAGAAAGGCCATTTCTTATTTTGAAGACATGACAAAACATTATTTGATTTACTCTCATGTGAACTGGTAACCAGTTGAGGGACTTAAAGTGAGATTGGTCAATATGAGCTCTAGAATCAAGGTCAAGAACAAACCTAATTAACTTATTTTGACAGGTTTGTAACTTATTTCTTAAAGTCTGAGTTATACTACTATACCAAACAGAACAAGCATAATCATAATGACACTGAATCAGTGACATAACAAGAAGTTTCTTCGTATGCAAAGTAAGGAAATCTTTCTTACGATAAAGGAATTTTAACCTAGAATTGGCCTTCTTCAAAAGAGACTCAGCCATTGAGCAGAAAGAAAGGTTTTGGTCAAGGGTAATTCCAAGATTCTTAACGGATGATGTAGGAGCAATGGGTGTACCATTACAAGATATATCAATGCTAGATTTTGACCTAAGTTTTTGCTTGGACACAAACACAATTGACTCAGTTTTACCTAAGTGCAATGACAACTTATTCAATAATATGTTTCATTCTGGATAAACGGAAAAAATCAAAGTGTAATTGTATTGAGTGTCTGTAGCTTTTAGTGTATAAGTTGTATATACACTATTAGAATATATTGTATTAGAATATATAGTAGTCGTTAAGCTAGAGGGACCCTATTTAATGGGTATTTTTCCAGAAACACAATTTATTATTATTTTCAAATTGTATATCACAACTAATTGCAAAATCACAAAACTTTTTACCAGCCGGTTTACTTTTTATACTTTGTTGAATACACCTACGCTTTGCGAGTCTCGGTAGGGCGTTTTCTATGGATTAACACTTTTATCCAAAGTGTATAGTTTTTGTAAATGGGATATTCATATTTTTTGACAATTAACTTAATAAACGTACTCAACTGGAGTGTGTAAGTAGATACAGCATGAAAAGTGTCATAGAAAGCGAAGTGTCACTTTCATCTCCAAAAGTATGTGCACTCATCTGGCTTAAATCGCAAAAACGACAACAAATCGCTCCGTGACAAAAAACTTTAATTACGTGTAATGTCAATTGTATTGGGATGAAATGCATATATTGTACATATTTTTTTAACACAACATATTTTCTACATACTAAATGAATTTCAGGAAGTTGGTACCGTTTCTCAAGAAATTACACTTTGAGTATGCCTACCCCCCATTCCTTATCATTCAACTGATTTCAGTATTTTGTGTGAATGTGTACATACATTTTTTGGGGGGTTTCTAGTTGTTTATAAAAGGCGATAGTTAAAAACTCTGATATATGATTAAACTTGGCTAAATTTTGCTTTATATTGATGAATGATACCATCTTAGGGTCACCAAAAGTCCAAAGGCCACCCGCGCATATAGCCGCAATTCACCAGAAAATGTCAAGGAATTTCCAATCTTACATAGCAAAGTAATATATGTTGTAATGGAGACACTATCCAAAATGTCACCATTTACAGACATGTTGCCATTAGCATAAGCAGAGATGCCAGCTACTTTCTGGGCTTCAGCAGGATTCGGCACTGATGGCTTCACATATGTGAAGAACTTCGGACCCGTTTATAAATTCGTGGCAGCAATCTGAGTTATATCCGGGATTACTTTGCATCGAACTGTAATAAAAAAAGTATATTCACACAATGCTTTTTTCATGAATACAATTTCCCCTTTTTAAGTTTCAAACTGACGCTTTATACGATTGTTTGTTATGAAAATTTTAATTTGATCAATTTGATGGACAAAACGCACTAAACAAATTGAGACTCCTTGACAAAATGTTATCAAACATGAAAACAATATAACCTTCTTGTAAATGAAAATGTAAGCGCATGGAAAAAGTCCAAAAATAAATGTGTCTTACTTAGGAGTTAGATCCGTTGTGACTGAAGGTCAAAGGTTACTTAGGCTGGCTCTGACTCAAACTTGACAAGATGGAAATTGACTCAGGAAACTGCTCTAGACACAGCTTCCACGTCGATATCTGAGAGATTCCAACACCTAAATAAAAAGTATCCAAACTGAAAGTCAATTTGTCAATAAGTCACAGAAATTCATTTCATTCTAAAAAGTTGTTATTCATAAGCAACAATTGATAAGAGCATTATTTGTTTATGTATAGCAAATATGAAAAACTTACCGCAATATAAATGTGTCTGCAATAAACTGCATTCATTCAACAGCAGAACAACGTTGGTAATCGGTATCACATTCATTTTCTTGTTGACAAACGGCCTGCTCTTATAACGCTCTTTCATTTTGCAACAGTGTCAACAGCCGTGACATGAACGAAAATATTTTTTTCGAGCGAAAAATAATATTATACTTTGAATTAATAGTAAATTAATCTTACGGAGATGATGACACTCAGTTCTAAAATAAATAAACACACATTTATTTCGTATTATAGTTCTTAAACACAAATACACGCATTTATTTCGTGTTTTAACACATGTAAAAATCGTACAGTCCCGCTTTAAATTTTAATATAATATGAAATCAAAAAATTTGTTTCTATTACCTCCCCTGAAAACATTTTTTTTTTTGTAAAACTGCTTTAAAACAATTGTTTTTAATATTATGGTTTAATTTTTGATGAACGGAAAAAATCAAAGCGTAATTGTATCGAGTTTTTGTACCCTTTAGTGTATTTATTGTATATACAATATTATTATATATTGTAATCATAAGATCAAAACAGACCCATGCTTAAAAATTTCAAAAGTAGTTTTGAAAAAAGTTTTTGACCGACATTAATGTTGTCGCAACTATGGGAACTCATATTTATGAGAAAAAGAATTTAAATACTGTGATATGTAAATATAACTCTTTAAGTAGTGTAAATTCAGATAATTTTATTCCAAATAAATGTACTGTGTAGTTTGTGTCATACACTGATATATACATATGTTTACGTTCTATATTTAGCTCTACCCATTATACTTCAAGCGAGTATATACGATTCTCATGATAACATTGTATTTTAAAGATCGCAAAATAATACATGACAATGGACGAGGAGAGTAAATGAAAATATATTGACTGTCTAATAATGGTACATCAAATTATGTTCAATTCAATGGAATTCATAACGACCAAGTTTTAACCAATACCGGCAAGTTAACTGTACGCGTATTTGTGGAAGAGTCAAAATTGTTTATTGGTCTCATGAAAAATTCTGAACAGAATAGTATGAATACCCCGTACATGTTGTACATTCATGAATTTATTCTGCATTGCTGTTAACATAGGATTTGACATTGTCAAATAAAAGCTTGAAACATTTCCCGTCAGTAGGACCGAATGAATACAGTATAATGTTCGAATTTGAGAAAAATATCAAAACTGCGCTCAAAAGAAAACGTGCACTCTACAAACTTTCGTCTCATTTACAAAAGCATGTGACTTAATTAACTATTTATTTTAAGTAGTATAGCAGAAATTAATTTATAATTCTGCTGGGGCTATTGAAACTTATATAGGGACGCAGCACTATTTTTGTCTTCGAAGGAAAAGGTAGGTGGATACAACTGTTTTACTCTCGAAATCAATCATTTTGTGTGCGCACCTTTATAATTACACATTTTGACTGCACTATTGCATTATGCGCAAGAGAATATTAAATATCTTATAATAATTACTTTTCCATATCCTGATAAAATGTTTTTAAAGCAAAATATTGTTTATTCTTTTCAACATTGACTTTTTAACATGTTAAAATTATGGTTTTATTAGTGCAGTCGTTTAATCATAAAATGCATTGCATTCCATCACACAAATTGTCAAGGTCAGTTCGCGGTCAGTCTGTCGTTACCTCAACGCTTTCGCGTTTACTTAGGCGAAATTATAATATACCATACATTTATATATATGGTGACATTGTGATTATTTTCCAACAACACATAACGTTTTATTGGACGTGTCAGTATTTCCAGTGGCAGTACATGTCGTGTCATTTCCGGTTGCTCTTCATACAAACTGATGATTTAATAATGTTGTAATGTAGGTTATAAACAGATAATGTATTTGGAACATTGTACAAATCAACACTCCTTATCATATGCAATAATCAACTTCAAGTTTTAGCGTTCATCAGAACTTTCATCATTGACCAGTACACTTTCTTCATTGAACTTGGGTCGTCGTTGCCTCTGTCCCCCATGAAACCAAAAAGAAGGTGCTCGCTTACAGTTGTAATTGGAGAAAGGTGGACCATTTATAGAAACTGCCATGAGGCAATCCATCATTTTGGGATCTAGTGTGGCTCTCCAATCTGATTTTATTCTTGCCATTGCACGTTCCAAAATAGCACTAGATTTGGGAATGTATAGGACAGCTTTAACCAACATTAGCATTCTTGAATGTGTTTGTTGTTGTGTTTTGAACAATTTTGTATAAAGTTTCTCTTTGGCAAGATTCCTATGTTTTCTCGTGTATACCTTAAGTGCTGGCCACTCCATTTCTTGTAGCTGTTAAGTGTTACAACCTAGCCGTTTAAGAGTTGCTTGGAAATATTCACACAGGTGGCTCACTTCAGTCTCCCCATATGTTGGCAATTCATCTTATGCGACAGGGTGGTTTGAAATGAAGAATACCTGCATGGATTGGAATGTGGCTGAAGAATCAAGGTCACTAAGTCTGTTACTTATTTGTCAATGACATTACTTAATATAGAATTCTTCTTGAATGAAAGTTGGTAAGCAGTTAGCTGGCAATTACTGAGGTTAACTCATTCGAACGTGTGCCACTCTCCACAGGCATCTCAAAACATCTGCAGGTGGGTTCAAGGTCTTTGTTGTAACGCCACAAGCCGAAATAATGCCATCACAACAGCTTCCAATGCATCTGGGAGGCGTCAGCTACCCTTCTGGCATTCAAGTGACATGTCGCTTGAAACAGCCAAAACATCCCAGAGAAAAAAACATAAAGTGTAATAGTTCCTCACATCTTAGATGTTTGAGAATGTTCTTTGATCTTCTTTGCACATCTGCGGATCTCTTTCTGCCTTCAACTGTGTTCTCAAAATGGATGACAATAACCCTGGATGATTTCAGAAGCACTTCAAGCGATCTACTCAGATGAGGCATCTACCTAGTGCCTTCGATGTTTGCAGGACGTAGAACTTTGTACTCCATGGCAGCTGCAAGTTCCTGTAGCTCACGCATTGCTTTGGCAATGTAATGATAATGTTTATGCAGCTAAATAAATACAAATTGTATATCTCCGAAAATAGCTGCATCTTAATCCTGAATGGCATCATGAATCTAAACTACTTAGAAGAGCAAGTTAAGAAAAGAAAGATTCGAGTCACATACAAATTAAAGATTAACTTATTAAGTTGTATGATCATGAAATCAAAATAAGGAATTTCCCTTGATTTTTGCGTATTAATGTTACTTTAAAAAGCGGGCTACCGGACGTGTTCTACCCAATCGATGAGAGGGTGGAACTCCCTTTCATTATTTTCTTCGACAACATCATCCACTACACCTATCGGAAAACATGTCGATGAGAAGTCACATTTCACAGCCACTTACCTCATAAAGCTTGAAAATATGACGGTGATTCAGGAGATTGCAAGAGAAAACATGGGACAAAGTTCAGTCAGTATGAAAACAAATTACGACAATGGGGAATTCCACATAAATTATGAAGTTGGTACCCATGTGTGGTACTTCAACGCAAAAAAGAAACAAGGGTTTAAACCCAAAACTACAAAACGCATGGACTGGTCCTTGTACTATCGCCAAGAAGTGGGATGATGTCGTTTACGAGATCCAATTGGAACCAACCTTAATTTAAAGTAACATTAAAACTCAAAAATCAACGGAAATTTCGTAAAGTATGTCGTAAAATAAAGTTACCCAATAAAAAATCAATGTTCCTTATAGCAAAAGCCAAAATTTCAAAACGAGATGTTTTCTGTTAACAAGGATGTTTGTAGATAATAAATGCTCGTTTTTTGATGTTTTGTGTACACAATTAATTCAATTTTAATGTCACGGGCTGATATCTTTCCATACGACACATAAACACTAAAATGGTACCATGTTAGTGTTTATGTGTTGGTGAATAGATATAGTCGCGGAGTTATAAAATGGAAATGAAAGAGCAATGGCGGAGTTATAAAATGGAAATGAAAGAGCAATGGTACAATATAAGCAGGGCACTGGTGGTGGTTGAATCCTATAGAAAAAAGGTAATTTGCAGATCGCTTATATATTAGGAATTATGTTCCGCCTTTTTACTCGAGTGTTAAATATAATAATTTTGTGTATGATTATATGATTACTTATCATTGTTGATTATATTGTAGAGCATAATCCGTCAGTTTGCACATTTAATACAACAAGAAGATAACAAAAACCTACAATCCAAGAAAATACATTGGGTGTTATCAGGTATTCTCTCAATGGATATCCAGAATCTTCCAAAAGCCATCATGGCTTGTTGGTAGCAAGGTGGTCCTTCAGTGAATAGTTATCGAATACTGTGGCATCATGTGTTGATCCAGGCCACTTTGCATTGACATTGGTAAACCTGTGCATATTTATGACATTGTATCAAATACTTAAAGGTGCATTTCAGTCCGCATGCTCACGGACTAAAATTGACTTTTAACAATACTTCAGTGTAGATAATATTCATCTTTTGAAATTTGACATCTTTCACCACAGACCAAAAAGTCTTTGCTGCCGAATATGCCTCAAATCTTCTGGAACAGGAAACTGGCTTCCATCCCGTGGAAAGTACCCTTCCTTCATAAATACAACTTTTTGGTACTCTCGGGAACCAGTTTCCAAGTCTCTTCTCTTAAAGCCAAAATGTTAGTCATTAACTATGAAGTCGTTCGGCGAATTGCCGTCAATCAAGATCCAGAGCCCGAGTCCAGCAAACTACAACTCGTCAAATCCTTCCCCTCAACAACCGGGACCAGACCTCCCATCATTGATGAACTTCACCACATTCCACTGCGCCTCAGTACCGAGTCAACAAACAAGCCCGACGCCCCTGCAAAAAACATAGCAAATGAACTATGATGTGTATTTATGACTCATATTACATGCGTGAAAGTGTATGCATAATATTTAATCAAGTAAAAATCATGGACATTACAATTGAAGTTCTTACCAGTATTTATCGTATCAATCCAAGCCACCCAGTTTGCCAATGTCAAGCCGGAACATGGAACATAAAGTGAAGCAACAGTAGTGTGTGTGGAAAAGAATTGTAGTAAGTGATTAAATTCTATGGACTTTTTAGCATAGTGATTTTGAACGTTTTCCTGTATCACTAACAAATAAGGTCTCTTCTAATTGGTTAAAACGTTTGTGGTGATCTCATAAGTTACTTTCGGCTGTTAAAAATTTGTTTAAATTAGAATTAAAATTTAATTTTCTTGCGGCTATTTCTAGCATACGTCACCGCTTTGAGGCTACACACCACGTTAGTTGCAAAGTTATGAGCATTTCTTCCAATTATTAAACGGGTATATCTTCCATAATTCTTGACAACGTTATACCTAAGCTGTGCTTTTAGCATTTTTTATGCAAGAGTAACTGAAATCCGGGAAAAATTAGAACAGTTTATATGCATAATAGTTGGATTTGTCACCTTTATAGGGCCTTTAAATTTACAATTGTAACCGATTTTACCAGCGGCTAATATTAGATAAACTGCTCCGGTTCAGTTCAACTGTGGAGGTGTCACACGGGGAATTCCATTATTAAGCACTTTATATTACAATTGATTACCGTGAAATCATTCATTTTCGTCATTACAAAATTACGTTATTTTCAATGTAATTCGTATTTGTTTGCAGGAATTTCGAGCATGTTTGCTTCTGCTGATGAAGGTGCTACTGCTGATGGAGGTACTACTACTACTACTACTACTACTACTACTACTTCTATTACTTATAATAATTATTTAATTGCTGAGTTGTGTACAAGAATATTTATTATCTATATACGTATTGGTTGTTGATATAACTGTTAAAGCAACATATACCATCATTGTAGATAAAAAAATGTTCTCCTTTTACAACGTCTGGCTGCAACATCAATTTGATAATGGGATCAAGCTATTTGCCAGAATATTCCCGTACATGTACTTTCAACAGACGTGGTTCCCTTATCTGCAGTTGCTGGACGTTGACTTTGAAGCGGATTTTACGTGTCGTGAATGTGGTCGAACACCGGTCACCATGCTTTTTGATGGCACATGCATATATTAAAAAAAAATATAATATATATATATATATATATATAATTAAGTATGGACGAAACATAGAACATGAATATACACATAACTTTTCTTAGAATTGACATATTGTTTTGATTAAAACACATTGTGCTGATTATATTCAATTCAAGTGTTGTATAAGATTTAAGTATGGTATTTGAAAGAAATTGGTTTATTAATACGTGTACAAGAATAAATGCATCTGTATCACGTTAAATATGTTTTATAAGTCAACCTTTTACCAACTTTTTATGTTCAAATACACACCTCATGTTGTTATATTCTTGCTTAAGGTTCAGATAGCTTCTTCTCCTTCAATGGAGATTATCATTGTTAAGACATAAGTCTTTCTTTGGTATGTTGCAACTGTTGTACGCTTGAGACAATAAACGGGAACATATATTGCTATTTAACTAAATTTATATATCCCTAGAAAGGAACGGAATTATAACAGTCTATTGCATTGATTTTTCATCGCCGGTGTATGAGAATAAAGACGGTGTTATGCGGTATGCATTAAAGCAGGGTTACATTATTTTCAAACTTATACTAACAATAATGAGGAGAGTGCGATTTACCACCATAAAAACTAATTGATTACAAATATTCATTCGACTTGTGATATGGTCTTTACGCAGATAACTGTAAGTAAGAATGGAAATAAATTGCTACTCATTGCTAAATATGGTTATATTGACTTGTAACACTTATTGTTTACTGTTCTCTTTTATGGATGGATTTGATTTCCGAGTCCAATTCTTTGTGACTGATATTGGACAGGAATTCAGTCGTGAACCCTTGATGTTCTTGGCCTCAACGCTAAACAACTAATAACACNTACGCTCACTAAGCCCTCGTCATCATAACATTCAAACAATAATGAATAGGTTCATAAAATAAAGGCAAAGTACTCAACAAAGGGTATGGAGATACTCGCGTTTGTTTCCTTGGACACAACCGTGAACTTAAGGCTTTGTAGCGCAGATCGGAAAGACAAACTCTTGATCAATATGCGGACACCATAAGTACTCTGTAAACGCATAGCTTTTGTCGTGAATAATTCTTTTTATCAATGTTTGATTGTGATTTAATATTATATTCAACAATTCACTAGTCACAGCGAGCGAGTGTTCATCTGGAATAAAGAAGCGCGAACTCTAGTTGCACGCTTTTGCAGAAGGCGTGATGGGCTTTAACCGGAAGAATTCACTGCGATGAAATCTGTGCTGGCAATACACCAATCCTCTTTGATGCCTTTGCTAACGTGTTTCAACAGATTGGTAAATATTCGTCTTTAGTGTAAATTCAGTCATGCTCTAGTAGCTTTTATCAACGCGGTAGAATGTGTCGTGAATTATTGTCACAAACATTTTTTTCCGAAATGTGGAAACATATTCTGACCGAGGTATCTTCGCAAAAAAAACGGTAATCCTTGAAACTAGGTACTGTTTGTTAAATTGGCATGTGCATTAATAAATCTTTCGGAGTAGCTATCCACACACTGTCACATTGACTTTTTTTTCCTTTTTTTTTGTTCAAATGCTAATAGGATGTCGCGGATATATCTCACCTGCATATCAGAATGAATAGAACGTTACCACTCCGTGTAAATAAATACAGACATTTCCTACTATGTTTTTCTTTTATGTTTGTTCGCAATGTTTTTCATACGTGACAAACAAAAACATAATTTTTAACGGGTTAAAATGTGTTTAACTTTAAGAAAACATGTATCTTGGAAGAAATATGAACAGGAAATATTTTCAATATTCGGCGTGTAATTTTGTGTACCTACATGTATACAACTTTAGGTAATATCGTTGTAAAACTCCTTTTTATATTTTTTTCAATATAATATATGTTGATATGTAATCGCAGATTGTTGTTGCTTTTACATGTAACGATACTGAATTAACAACTAACCATTTTTTTAATTATCTGTTTTCAGGTTACACGCAGTTTTCTCCCGAGGAGTATGGTGATATCTTGAATGCACTATCTTAGAACTCGCCAGTGTGTGCAACATTCCCTTTGTTAAAGCTACATTTGATACAGAACATCATAGAACGTAGCCGAGTAGAAGATTATGTCCGAATGATAAACTCACATTCCCAGTTTATTTACATTTTTATCTACATCGGATCAAGTGTCTAGTACATTTAAATGCGTTCTCATCGCTGTGGTGGAGAAGGCACGTGCGCCTTTCAAATGGAGAGAGATCCACGCCACTCCATTGTGTGAATCTGATCACTCATGATCGTTTTTACCCAGTTTGCTGATGTGAGGAGTCGATAATGCTGATAAAGAAAAAAAGCACCAGTACTTTCGAACTTCTTATTGGCGACCAACTCCTAAATGAGAGGGCAATGATATGGCCTATGCCAAAGCTTATTATTACTTTTAAATTGGTTGGTTTCAATGTACACTGAGTACAAATGTCAATGTGATGAATAAATCACTGTTTATTTTATAATTATTACATGTCATATTTTCATATTCAATATAATAATATATTGATACGTTTATGATATATGCACGTATTTCGCGGTATTTTTTCTTTTCCGCCATATTGAANTAAAACTAAATTTAGATTCACATTGTACACGTATTATATACATGCTGGCTTATTTGACTTCCAGTCATTTAAGCTTTCAGATTTAAATATCTGGCTTATTTCGCATTTTTCGACACATGTTCTTCTTAACTTTTAATTTAATTTATATTGAAATATATGTATACTAATTTTCAACACATTTTTAAAAAAATCATAAATATTTGACAAAATCGTACAGTCCCGCTTTAAAGCAGATAAACGGTATATTACTGTTTTACCTTTTTTATATATGATAAGGCATTTAATGTTCATACTCATTAATGTAATATTCGAGACAAACTACAGGAAACACAAGCACAATCATAAAACAAGTTTTATCTATTTCCTGCTTAAAAACATCGTACAAAAACAAGTGCAAAAAAAATCATATAGAAATGCATAACCAAGTGGTGGCAGGGCCAAGTGAATCGGTGGATTATGGTAGCAGGTATTAAAGCGGGACTGTACGATTTTGTCAAATATTTATGAATTTTTATAAAATGTATTAAAAATCTGTATACATATATTTCAATATAAACTAAAATAAAAGTTTCGTTAATCGCATTAATCTTTAAAGAAGGCGTCAGCCGATTGAAATATATGTCTACTAATTTTTAACACATTTTATATAAATTCATTTTTAATTGACAAAATCGTACAGTCCCGCTTTAAGAAAAAGAAATTACCAACCCCAAAACAAAAACTGTCGCCACATGATCCCATACCAAATGAAAATTAGCAATCCCTTAAATCTTTCCTGGGAAACCTTTAAGAGTTTGCAAAACAGAAGAAATAATGTGGGCTTTGTGAATGCCCCGGTTATCGCTTTTTGCGATACCAGAAGTGTAAATGCCTTTTTACAGGATCACTATTTGCACACCAGCAACGCTCTCGTTACCTCCTTGAAAATGAGATTTGTCTTCTTTGTGCACTTTAGGAGGTTGTAAATCGTGCCTATCGGCATCACAATTTTCCCCTAAGGGATCTTCCTAAAATGCGAATTTTTAAACTAACAGCGTCCCTGCTCCCTGGTTGGCGCTAAAGAATACAACACGATGCGGAGGAGTTCCTTAATAAACCCTTTGACTGTCTTGATGAAACATACAATTGCCAAATCCACAAGGGAACTGTCAAAAGTGCAATCGCATGGGCGAGTTGCAGTACCTAAAAAATCCTAGAACGATTCCAATCCCGAAGAATCTTAATAAATCGTGTAAATTAAGAGCAAGCACAAATTCGTATTCAAGAGGGCATCAACAAAATGCTCATAGAACAAAAAATGATTACCTGTGAACATTTCGGTGAAAAGGTACATGATGTCAAACGTGAATTGGTCAAACCGCCTAGTGTTCTGATAATAAATATTCATCGTAGTGGACAAAAGAGAATCTCTGTTGATAATCAAATATGTATAAACAACGAGACCTATGAGTTCAAAGCGTCAGTCAATCTTCGCCAACATCACTACACTACTGTTGGGAGTGTTGATAATAATCACTATAATGACACAACTTATTGACTTTTCTGGTTCTGACGTATGTTATTTTTGGTATTTTTTTGTTGTGTCCTCACTTCTGATCGACCATGGGTCAGAAACAAGTATGTTACTTTTGAAACAGAGAAGTTTTCGACCCTATTGCTCATATGTGTTTATTAATCATAAGACTTAATCGAAGACTTTTCATAAAATATATCAGTGATACAAACATCAATTGAAAAGCATATCGATAGATGTCATACTACAAACTCCGTCTTCCTGGAAGCTATCTTATTCGATTACTGCATGCTTATACCTGTTGCATCTTTGAAGTTACTAGATATATGTATTTGCAATTTGACACATGTGCATACCAATAATACTTATATATGACGGCGCTGTATTAACATAATTTCATGTTATTATTTTTACTCTTATGCAGTTTGAAAGCCAGTATGTACGATTTCAATGTGAACATTTTATGCTCGCAAATAAACTATTATTTGTTAAAGTAACATTAAATCTCAGATGAAACGAGATGTTTTCTGGAAACATGGATGTCTGTAGATATAAAATGCTAGTTTTTAATTTTTGTGTACGCAATTAATTCAATTTAATAACCCCGCGCTAATATCTATTCATACCAAACTTGAACACTAAATATGGTACCATTTTAGTGTTAATTGTCGTATGACGAGTATGAAGAGATAGAATTGAAATTGTGTTCATTTGTCGTTTGAACGAATCTGCACCAACACAGGTTTCTAGCGAATATATAAATTTTCAAAACAGATAAAACTTGAAGCAAACACTAGCATGAAAATGTAGAATAATTAGTTTCAGAAAATAAACGGAGAAGTTCAATTCACTTGCAAATAATGTTCTGCTCTAATGCAAAATAACTCCATGTGTACACAATACATGAGCTTTGGTGAAATATCCTTATTAGTCCTTGCCGATTCTTTCATACGACACGCAGACGCAATTTTGAGAGCGGTTGCACCAACGATTTACGACGTCAATTACAAACATTCACAAACAAACATTACCATGTTTCAGTGACATCGGGTTTCATCAAGCAAATCTAAAAATGCTTGTTTTTTTATTTTTCGTGTCACAATTAAGCTTATTTTAATGTCCCGCGACTATATCTATTCATACGACACAAGAACATTAAAATGGTACCATATTTAGTGTTCATTTGTCGTATGAACAGACATCAGTGCGGGGTTATACAATGTTATTAATTGTGTGACGTAGTTAAAAGTTTATCAAGTGAATAGGTCAAACTCATTTGAATATTGCTTGTAGTGGTGATAGGATGGCTTCAGGGTCTGTATCAAATTTTTCTTACAATTATTACAGGCCCTGCTGCAAAATCGTCGGTTATTTTGTTTCATGGATTTTTTATGGAAAAAATTAAGGTATGATAGTATTTCGTGTTTTGTGTACTTTTGTTTAATTCTATATATATTACTTTTGATACGATATTCAATCTACTGAGGCAGTTGTTCATTCAATTTGGTCTTTTGACAAGTGAATGGCTAAAATTAAGTTATGACTTAGTTCCATAAACTTTGTGCTCGGATGTCGCTTGAACATTTATGGTGTGCTGTCGCTTTCCGTTCACATATGTATGTTCCGATTCTTCACCCGGAGAAAGGATTTCGACATCGTTGCCGTCGATGCACCCGATCTCACACGGCATACTCAATCACACACGGCATACAACGAAAAGAATAAAAACCGTTCTGTGCTTCCTTTAGTTTGTCCGTCGAGGTCGGAAATCTCATTGCTCTGTCTTAAAGGTCGAATAAAGCGTCAGTCACTGCCGCCACAACCCTTGACACCGTGGCAACATCTACCCAAAAGGTATCCCCTATCAATTGAAGGAAGTTCCCCGATGCATAAAACCTAAGAGCTATCATCTGTTCCCGCGGTGTCAAGGTATGGTTGCGTCTGGTCGGTCGTTGTAAGAGCTAGTCTATGTCCTATCATGTCCTCTAGTTTGTAGATGCTTGCCGTCGAAAATTTGTACCGTCTCCTTAGTTCGTCGTCGTCGAAATCTTTCAATTGTCTGTTTACACGTCGAAATGGTCTAGGTCGTCGATGGTTAACGTCTATTGAATCGGCCATTTCGTCTAAATAATGTCGCGCGACTCGGACATTTTGTGTAAGTTACCTCTCGGTTACTTGACTTACCCACCTACAGCAACAGGGTATGTTTTAACCGACCGGTATAACTTTAATATATTTTATACAAACGCTTACCAACAAGTCACCGACTTTTAACCGCCGGTATGTGGTTATCCGCCAGTTTAACTGTTTATACAATCGGGTGCAGTTGTTTATAAAAAATAATTATACATAATATACGATATTTTACATGACTGTCCCAGTCAACTAAGCCGAGCGAACTGTGTTCATAAGGATCGGAGTTAGTGTGCGTGTGTCGTATGATCGATATTGTTGCAGGAAATTAAAATGATCCGTAAAACATATGAATGAATCTGCAATAAAACTAAATTCAGATTCACATTGTACATCGAATCAATAATTTTGCTATTTATCAAAACGGAAGTACAGTTGATATTCCAATGTCCAATGAACGTGTGTGCCGTCGACACAGCCTAAGAAACTCGTCGTCTGTCAGCGTCAGTCACGGGAAACCTAATGACCATATCCTTCAGTGCAAACAAGCTGAAAGTGTCCCTAGTGATCTGGAGAAAAGCCCAAAAAGCGAGAAACCTCAAAGTCAACATTATTCGTCGTCGAATGGTAAGTGCCTGTCTTCGTCGCGTCGGTCTTTGTAATGTAAACAGTCCAACAAGTCGGTCAATGTCGTCCGTCGAAAATCTTTGGCGCACTTCGTCGTTAATTAAGTCCGTCTCCTGTCTTTCAACTCGTCGTGAAAGTCGATGTCTACGCTGCTGACCATATGAACTTCCGCCATGTTTGTTGTGGTTAAAATGCATTTTCCCAGTTAGGATAGGTGGTTAAAAGGTTACCGCGGTAAATGCTAGGTATTTTTTCTGTAAATTGTTTAAACAAATGGTTTAACCATGGTTCGCGGTCTGGTGACCGCGATAATGTGGTAAACGTGCGGTTTAAATGTTTGAACAATTTGCTGCAGATGTCATTTTTTCCAATATGAAATGCTTAGTCATATGACGTCATCTAACTTATTAGATTTCATTGTACGGTACCTGTGTTATCGGTTTAATAGCGAAAGATCAGTTGCATGTCCGCGTTAAATCATCTTCGATGAAGAATTTCAAGTATAGATTATTGATTTAATCTGAATCTTGACAGCAAGTCCATTTCGCGGATGTGCTCCAATTCCATACGGGGTTTTAAAAGAAGAGAATCGTGATCATCTAACGCCGCAATTACGATAATAAACGACGGCTGTTTTAAGTGTTACGTAATCGTATATGTATGAAATCTTACTTTGAAAAACAGGTGAACTCAAAACGTGTTTTTTTTTTTTGCAAAGATTGACTTATCATTTGATATCCCCTGATAAATAATTTAATATTATTGATTTTTCCGAAAGCGTTGTGTTACCTGTTACAAATTCAGTTAGTATATTGTTTGACTTTAAAAATTTCGCTTTTATTTGATTAAAGCGAAAGTAAACAAACAAATTGTGAATTGTAGACTGTGTCTGGCTATTCGGTAAAGGTTTAAAGCAAAGGAATTCTTGATCGGGTTTTCCTAGGGAAGCTTTGCTTTGTTTTGGCAGAACATGTATTATAAACGAATCCAAACTAATATCTGAGGTGTCCTTTATGGTACCAAACTCAGTAGCGGAATTTTTTGTTTTATTTTTTAAATACTTTTTTAAAAAAGTTATGTCCTGTCTATCTCGTTTGTTTGGTACTTTATCATTTTCTGTGTCCATTTTAACCAGGTTTTCCGAAGTAAAAAACTGGTTATTAGATTGGCGAATGCGGGAGGGCGGAACAAGCTTGTGTTCGCTCTCTTTTTCAAGTTTTATTTTCATCTGATCTTCACCAAACTTGGTCATACGTTGTATCTAGATGATGTTTAGGCCAAGTGTGAATATGGGTCATGCCGGGTGAAAAACTAGGTCATGGGGTCACTTAATGCGTGTTTTAACATTCAGCATTGAAAACCTGGTTTTGTGACAATTTTGTCTCTTGTCTTACAATCTTCAACAGTTATTACATTATGCAATACAATGTTGTCATCTGACAGTGCAAACTTATCTTTANATTTTTTTGCAAAGATTGACTTATCATTTGATATCCCCTGATAAATAATTTAATATTATTGATTTTTCCGAAAGCGTTTTGTTACCTGTTACAAATTCAGTTAGCATATCGTTTGACTTTACAAATTTAGCTTTTATTTGATTAAAACGAAAGTAAACAAACAAATTGTGAATTTTAGACTGTGTCTGGCTATTCGGTAAAGGTTTAAAGCAAAGGAATTATTGATCGGGTTTTCCTAGGGAAGCTTTGCTTTGTTTTGGCAGAACATGTATTGTAAACGAATCCAAACTGATATCTGAGGTGTCCTTTATGGTACCAAGCTCAGTAGCGGAATTTTTTGTTTTATTTTTGAAATCCTTTTTTTTTTAAAGTTATGTCCTGTCTATCTCGTTTTTTTGGTACTTTATCATTTTCTGTGTCCATTTTAACCAGGTTTTCCGAAGGAAAAAACTGGTTATTAGATTGGCGAATGCGGGAGGGCGGAACAAGCTTGTGTTCGCTCTCTTTTTCAAGGTTTTTTTCATCTGATCTTCACCAAACTTAGTCATAAGTTGTATCTAGATGATGTCTAGGCCAAGGGTGAATATGGGTCATGCCGGTTGAAAAACTAGGTCATGGGGTCACTTAGTGCGTGTTTTAACATTCAGCATTGAAAACCTGGTTTTGTGACTATTTTGTCTCTTGTCTTACAATCTTCAACAGTTATTACACTATGCAATACAATGTTGTCATCTGACAGTGCAAACTTATCTTTAAAGAATTTTAAGAAGGTCTGTTCCATCAATCCTGGATATATCCCACTTTCAAAATATCTATCATAAATTATTTCTTTTTCTTCAATAACACAATTGAAAAATGTTCAAACAAAACATCCTTTTGTGCTGTCTTTGACAGACGAAAGTCCAGCTTCTTGCTTCTCTAAAGTAAAAAAAAAAATCTGTTTTTCTCCAGTTACAATTTGTTTGTCATGCATTTTATGTTATATTTGTTTTTAATATAGAGTAGCCTGTAAACATTTATCAAAATTACCTAAAATAATTTCGCACCATTATTCCCAAAGATTACCAACAGTTTTGACTTCCTCTCGCTTACGTTAAGATGATTTGAGTTTCGTGCCAGAAAAGGGTCAGGTCTATATGTCTCAACAAAATCAACACGTTTGCGTCTTGTTACGTCTTGTGACCTAGGAGCATCGCACGGTACCAATGCTGACTCATAAGCAATACTATTGGGTTGGAAAATTGGCTCATTATATCTGACCATCTTTCACCTTATAGAGATCTTCGGTGTAGAAATTCCTTACAACGATTTTGAAAAAAAAAATAAACCTTTGCTTCTTTAATCCTCTAAATACTTATAATGATCAATTGGTGTTTAACAAAGCACATCATCCATGATTTTGAATTCTTCATCAAATAATGGCAGCATCAGCTTTTGGTCTCTGAAGAAAATTAATTAAAAGATTAAAGTGAGATTGTACGATTTTGTCAAATATTTATGGATTTTTATAAAATGTGTGAAAAACTTATTATTAATATATTTCAATATAAATTAAAATACAAGTTAACAAAAACATGTGTCGAAAAATGCAAAATTAGCCAGATATCTAAATCTGAAATCAAAAATGGCTGTACAGCCGAATTCGCCAGCATACATATCATGCATGTACAATATGAATCCAAATTAAGCTTTAGTTCAGATTCGTTCATACGACACAATTTTGTTTCCTAACAAATACGAGTAAAGGTGTCGGCATCGGCTTTGAACAGCGCTAACTTGTCCTTGCTGTATTTTATGAAATTCGTCTACAATGATCTATACTATATTTTTTCTTGTCTATGTTGTGTTATCGTAACATACTTTTATCAATATATTAAAAGTTAAAACACATAAAAATCGTACAGTCTCACTTTAATTTAAGAGCAACTAAAACTAAAAAAAACAACTCAAGGGAGGAATTGAAAATTGAAAACAAGCACACTTTGTTTTTTTAATGACGATTTATATACGTATATGTTATATTACATTAATAAATTATGATAATTTACCTGAATTTGCTCTTTAATACAACAAATGCCCTCTCTACAACAACTCGTCCTCTCTTATGGGAAATGTTAAACCTTGTTTGCTTGGCATTGTTTGTAGTGGCTAATGGTGTTATACACTATCTAGTGTATGCGCTATCACCCAACAGATAGCCCACATCGTTTTTCTCCGGATAATCTTACATGGATCAAACATTCATATAGTATACTATGATGTTCAAAGATTGATCATTTTAAGCTTCTTCAACCATTATTTTATCATTGAAATAAAGTAATTGTTCAGTGTGTTTGTTTTTTGTTCAACTCACGGAAAATGTTAAAACAATAGCTGCCTTAAGACAGCACCGTTGACTAATGTTCAAGGAATACGAAACATAATCATTGCACTTAAAATATAGCGCTTTATCATTTTATGTTTGATTGTCAATAAGTAATAACTTTCTTTTTAGTAACAGGTATTTTTCACAATATCATTATACCTTTACACCACAACCTTCACACCTGAATGCATCATGCGTTGACCCAGGGTAGGTCGACACCACGTTTAGGAATCTGTAAAGTGGATATATAATAACATGATTTTTTTATTGTGATTAAAGATTATTTAAACAATAACGATCTTTATTTAATCGTAACAATCTAAAATATAATTGAAATGCATTAAACACAAATAATATATATACATATCTATTACATAAGCCGCTTCAGTCTACAAAACAGGTAAAAATAAAAGCATGATGGTGAACCATTATTTATGATATGATATTAAATATAGCATATGATGTATACACCAATATTAACTCCTTATTTCAGATAATATACTGAAACCTATAAACAATGGTGTCAATCAATTGAATTACCTTAATTCCGAATCTACAATTCCCTGCACATTCAGAGCGTGGAAGCCTTTTCTACATACAAATGCTTTCTCATGCTCCTTCGGGGCTATTATGGGTATCAGAGTCCCATCCATTGCTCCCAGGACTTGTGGCAGACCGCATAGTCTGAAGAATCCAACCTTCACACTTGTTTGTCCTTGTACATCGACTCGAAACATAAAATAAACCAATGGGGGAATTCAAAATAAGGTGAAACGTAAATAAACTATACTTGTTTGATCCCTGATCATTAAAGCATGATTTTAAAGAGTATTTATTCACACAATATCTGAAAAAAATTGTAAGATATGATTTATTTAGAAATAACGGAGTTTAAAATCATGGTGGTTGAATTGATGATAAATGAAAGTTTTTATTAAAAAAAATAAAGACATGTACCGAATGTAAATCATACGCTTGTTTATTGAACACACAAACGCATGTAAAATTCGTTAGACGGATAATCTGCTGATCCCATTGCGACATATGTGAAACCAATTGAGAAGCAATTTTATGCCCGTATCTTGATTTGTCAATATAGTATCAGCAGTTTGTTCTATTCGAACAAAAGTGTTGACACTTAGAGATAAACAAACAATTGAACATCTGACAATACTGGTAGGAAATGAAATTCACATTGACTTGTATGTATAAGTTATTAGTTAAAATTTCGAGATAAATGAAAATGCGTTATATTACATGAACAATGTACTTTACCAGATGTAGTGGACACATATACAGATATGTTGTCTGTTCATTGATCTTCCCATCAGGTAGCGTGTTTTTCCATCCATCGATTGTTTGAAATATCTCTCTGTTCTGTGCATACAAATATGTGAACAGTGCTATCAAAAGTACTTGTACTACACAGGCGTGCCTGAAAGGAATAACTCTTTTAGAATGAATATGTTTTACATAAAAATGCTTTTAAAAATGTACAAGCGACAACTTCCCAACACATTTCCAATAATTTTCTTGTGACAGTTAAAAAAACACCAATTAACAATGATAAACACATCTGTACAGTTNTAACTTTTGCAATATTTAAGATAGCAACTTGATATTTGGCATGCATGTGTATCTCATGGAGCTGCACATTTTGAGTGGTGAAAGGTCAAGGTCATCCTTCAAGGTCAAAGGTCAAATGTATGGGTCAAAATCGCTCAAAAGTGGACATAGTGTTTCACAAACACATCTTGTTTTTAAATATACTACACTGGTAGTATTTGAGACAATAAAAACACATATCAGAATGGATTAACATCATTTTTTACATTGACTACCTAAATTACAGGGGAAAAAAATAGGAAATGGTCAATATATGGGATAATAATTTCAACCAAGCATCTTTCAAAAATTACCCGAACCCGAAATTGTACCATGTTAGTGTTCATGTGTTGTATGGATAGATATCAGTGCAGGGCATTACAATGGAATTAATTGTGACTCAAAAAATTAAAAACATTCGTTTTGAAATTTTGGCTTTTGCTATAAGGAGCATTGAATTTTTATTAGGTAACTTTATTTTACGAAATACTTGACGAAATTTCCGTTGATATCTTAGAATTAAGGTTACTTTAAAATTAAGTGTCATTTGAGAAAATATCCTTGGCTTAATTCATATGAACACAGTCAAAACATCTAGTCGGTTAAAAGCATTCGTACCCAACCTGTAACGTCTGCCCTACACATAGCGCAGCCTTCCCCGTACATCCGCATAAAGCACTCTTCGCAATACGTGTGTGCACATTTTGTTAATGTACAGTTTTTTTCTGCATCATAAAAGATGGTGCATGTCTTTAAGGCTTGAATAGCCTCTTCTTTCTCTAAAATAAGCTCTCCTCTAAGCATATCCAAAATCACGCGCCTTCCCAAATGTAAGCTGCAAAACGATCCTTTCTAGTTCCCCTTCGTGTTGGAATTTCAACGCGCGCTTGCGTTTCGTCCACTTCTCCTCGACGTTGCGACCTTGATCGTTAACTAAATGCCCAGTGGCTTCTTGCTGATGAGATGTAGCCATTTGTACACTAGACATCAATTGTGTACAGATTTTTAGACCTTCCTTTGTCATAACGAAGTTGCTGCTGTCCACAAACGCTGCTATTTCACTTTCAAGCCCGTTAATCCATTGCCGAACGTTTTCAACTCGTAAGACGCCGATTGTTCTGGTCGATAGTACGACTTTGTTGCACGTTGTTTGGTCTTGCCAGTCGAGGTTGTTACGCCACTGCCACTTGGAACATCTGTTTCTTCAAATTTTGGCAGTCGAGGTTTGTATTTCGCCATGATTTTACGTCAATGTATTTCCTTGGAGTTTCAAATCACGATTCATAACCATAGCTGTCCGGGTCGCTTTATGTACCCACGGACTGGCGCAATGTCTATATATAAATAGTTAAGTCCTGACATTGATAAAGCAACACATGTGTACAGTTCAATGGTACAATTTATTTAGAACATAAACAAAAATATGAAAAAAAATTCTCTTTGAACAAAACCTGCATCAACATGCTTTTTTTGAGAATGAGTTTCGATTATTTAGAGACAATTTAACAAAATATTGACCAACATATGAACATAATTAATTTGAAGAAAAATAAATAGCCGACATGTTAATAATAATGTTTTTAATCTAAATATATATGTTACCGTCTTTTGTTGGAAATTGTTCTGTTTGCACAGAAGATTGCTTATAACAAGGAATTGCATCTGATGAATTATGAAAACATTTCATAACTTTAAAATCTAATAATGTTCAATGTCTATTTTATTGTGTCTTACAGAATTACTTTTGTGATTTTCTATGTTTTATCTATATGTTCATTAAAGATCAAAATGTATCATTTGATTTTTTGAAATCATATCTTTTCGCAACTCATGCAATTCTTTGTCATGAGAATTCTTTTGTTCTAGCACAATTATTTCAAGCAACAGACTATTTTTTCGAGACTGTACAAGTCTTCTTCCACAGCTTCCCTTGCTTTCTTTGATACTGCAATGTAATTAATGCATAACAAATCATTTGTACATAAAGTAAATTCTTATGTTTTTTGTTTTGAACATTAACTATTCAATTTAGCATTTGGTATTCACACCTACATAAAGCAGTTCAAATTTCTACTGCATATGACAATATAAAATAAAACCATGTACATGTTGTATATATATCATTATACATGTGTCAGTGTATAAATCAGTTTAAAATCAGTTTAAAAAGAAACTGCGTGCTTAAATAACGTATGGTTTCATATATAATAGTTTTATGTGTAAACATTGAACAACAGTAACACTTTATGATATAAATGTCTTCAAATAATATAGTTTGTATCGCTAAAGAATAATAAAATTATATTGGTGTGAATCATCACCAATATCTCTTATCTACAGCTTTAGAAAACTGTCTATTTGAAGTGTGTATCAAGTTTTTTTTAAATAGAAAAAAACTAAACAAACGCACACTATATTTTTTTATTAATTATCAGGTACATTAAATTTAAGTAGTGTCATGCATACAATACATACATTCATACTAATACACAATTTACTAGTAGTTCAAATACAAAATATCTAATATACTTTTTTTTTAATCAGTAGACAATTGTGTCTTTGACTGAACAACAGACGATGTCGGGGGATCAGGATTGAACTTTCATTGTTGTGTTATTGCCAATTGTGAATGCTATT
>VMBQ01010395.1:0-19249 GCA_007657795.1 Dreissena rostriformis | reverse complement strand
AGAAACGCCCCGAAAGCTCAGCGTTCTATGTATTTATAAAACGCGCCGGAGAACTTACAAACATTATGACGTCATTACAACTGACCAATAAACAATCATGATGTAAGCAAACTGACCAATCAGAAGCAAGCTTTAAGTGAACAAAGTACCAAGTACACAAATCTTCCGAGAAAGGAAATAACTCCCTTTAAAATAGCTAATCATAATAATAGTTTCCTATTATTTTATCAAAGAACAATATTGAACGATTGGTACAACCATTTGGTGCATGTTAACTTATTTACTGTAAGGCATAGTTTTTACCATTAACAACAATAACAAATTGATAATCTACTCTTTGCAAATGGAGGAAGGACATAAAATGTGCAGAATAAACATACACCGAGTAATGGATACAAAAGGATTTATCTACGTATATATGACGCTGGTTAAAGGTATAACTCCTTAAATTTCGTTTTATATATGTAATCAACGTCTGTCACTGATATATAAACATCAATATTACAAATGGAATTGAAATTCGCGAACCCGGAAGTAAAGGTAAACATTTAAACAATATTACGAAATGTGATAGCTCACATTACAATATTTATAAAAACAAGACTGATCTGGTATATATAATCTCACTCTTACGAACATAAATATTGATAAAACAAGACTGATCTGGTATATATGTATATATAAACTCATTATATATTTGTTTATTTTAGTAAATGGAGTGTCACGCGTAGAACAAAGAAAATATAAGCACACACGTGCTGTTATGCTCCTCAAAAAATCAGAAGAAACAAATACCAATCTGTAGTCAGAAGTCATTTTAAATACAATTTTTCATAAATAACGGCTGAGAGTAAAAACAATTTGTGAGCTTAAAAATGTCCTTTTTCGAAAAACTTGGCATATGCCAATTTTTTCGAAAAAGGACATACAATGAATGTATCTGTCCTCAAATAACGATTACACACAAATAATACAAACACGTACTTTGAACTATCATAAATTACATTGAGTAACTGTGGCACTTTAATATTAATTCAATATTAATAAGAGTTTTCCGATATGTAGCATAAGACTAATGTATGACTAGAGTTGTAACAAGGCTTTTGTAAGATTACAAAACTGTCACAAAGTTGACAATATTAGTCAATTTGTTGAAAAAAATTGTTAAAAGTTATACAATTAAAACATCGTATAATTAACAATTACAGAGTTACATTTTAATCACTCGGATGCGGTCTATGCTACTTCATGGTGACACTGATATGTGCTTGAGGGAAACAAGATAGCCCCAGGGTGGCATGATTTGAATAAACTTGGTAGAAAGCCACCATGCGATGTTATAAGACGAATATTAAACATCTTGGTCTTCTTATTTTACATATCAGGATTTTTGTCATTTTGCTATAGAAGTGTATTTAAATCATGTGACCCCAGGGGCGTTGCCAGTTTTGACCCTCGTGACATGATTATAACAAACTTAGTAGAAAACCACTATAGACAACACACCACATATGATAGCCCTGAATCTTGTGGTTTTAGAGAATGTTTTTGAAGTTTTAGTTTTTAAGTATATGTGTTGCTCTGATGACCTACATATTTTTTTATGCAATTGATTGGAATGGTTTGAATAATTTTCAAAGAGGGTCACTGGGGATCCTTCCTGTAAAGTTTCATAAGAATCTGTTAAGGGGTTAAGAAGGAGAATTCGTTAGAAGAAAGAATTTGCGCAATAACCTCGCAAACTGACGGACGACGGACATCACAGTATCCTAAATGGTCCCCATGAGCACAATGTGCTCTCGAGCTATATATAGATGATTCATCTGTTTGTGCTACATAGTCTATAGTGGTTTCACTACATCGTCTGAAGAGGGTCGGATAGGGGAACTTATGCGGGCGGCTCTGCTAATCCAGGTAGTACCGTCATCCCTCGAGCCGGACGTCCTCTCCCACTGACTTCGCCGACTCCCAGAACTCGATGATCGGGGCCCCAAACAGAATGCTAATTGTCCGTAGGGGATGAAGGGTAGTGGTTAAGGGGTTGCTACTACACCGCCTAAAGTGGGATGGGACCAGCGGAGGTGGCGTAGAGGACGGACGGGGCGGACCTGGGGTAGAGATGCAGACCAGGACTTCGAGGGTTGTCCCTATTCATTAACAAGGAAGTGTCCCAGGACGGCGGTACTCAGTTCGCTTAGCGGGCTGGGGAAACCGTTCTGGGTCTCGAGTCGCCGGCTGGTGACGACTAGAGAGGCCATAAAGGCGGCACAGTGCTCGAGGAGCGGAAAGAATTAAGGTCTTTGTCAAATTATCAGCACCCCCTTGCGTCGCACTAATTGTAAATGCACGAAGGTCCAAAAAAGTGATTTTGAGAAAATCGCTTCTAAAGTTTTGAAATAGCAAAACATGTATTATATAACAAGATATATTTATGATTTTTTTACAGGTGGTTGAGATTTATTCAATCTATCAATTTGCAAAATTTAAAGACAATTGCTTTGAAAATAAAAAAATAAATATATTAATTAATAATTACATTCGCGACTTTTTAACGTAAATTTTAAAGAAAAGTTTTGAGTTTCGCGATTATGGAAAGCACATTGTTTACTTATTCATATAATCCTACACAAAGACATTCGCGATTTTAGAATTAAAATGAATANGACCGGGTATCCAAGTGTCAAGGGTCATTCACAGTTTGTTGCATCTGTTTTGATAACGGATTAGTAGATTATGACACTTATTGACACCTATTTATAATTGCGCATTTTAAAATAGTTTCTTTAACGATATACAACTAGCTACATTAAATTCGGAAGACTTAAACCGAAAGAAATAATATGCTGTATTCTATGTGATATTATTAAAAAATAATGAATACAATAAGTCTCTTGTGGTGTTTATATCGGGTTTTTAATGTTTATATTAATACAGGCATAACCCAGACAGCATATCGGGAGGCGATGCGTCTCGGAGAAGTAACGTATGTGTGTCGTCCATGCATAGACGCAGAGGCCCTGGACAACGAAATGCCCGTCCTAGAGATAAGCGTAAGTGATATTATTTTTGTTATCTGACGAGGCTTGATATTTATTTAAAACCTATTTATGTAAGCTCAATTGCACCGAAAGCCTTAGCCGATTGAGTCACTCTCGAGTCCTTTTCATGTGATTAGTGAAACGGTGACTAGTGATTAAATACTAGTAGTATAGTAATATCATCGTAACTTCAACAATAAAATTTGGTAATACATGTCGTGTTCACATGGCACAATTTCTACATAGGCCACAGTTCCCCAGGTTGACGACGACGACGATGCCGGTGACGATCGCCCAATACCACTGCTAGAAGTGAGTGTCCCTAGTGATGAGGTATGTCATTTTAATCTATACTTTTTCACTTACAGACACTTTTCGAGTGTATGCTATGTTTGGAAGTTATAAAGGCTCTTGCATAAATCCAGTTATGGAGGAAAGTGTCGTCCCTGATTAGCCTGTGCTAACTGCACTTGCTAATCTGGGACAACACTTTACGCACATGCATTAAACCCCCTTTTCACAGAGCGAGGCTCATATTCTTATATTATCCAAGTTAATGATTGATTTTTGACTGTTTGAAAGTAAAATATTAAACTGTGATGATATGATTATTTATGTGTTTCAGTCAGGTGATCGCGACCCTTATGCCGACCTGGTTGAACCATACGCAGATGACACTGTAGTCGACATGCACACGACTCATGACGAGGTTTTTACAATTTTCAGTAAGCCAGATGCATCTTGATATTGATTGAAGGCGGGACATTGAAGAATAGAAGGTAAAATGTACAATTTTTTTCTTTAAATTTTCAGGTTATTGGCGAAGCATTCAAGAGAAGTGGGCAGCTGTTCACAATAAACGCATTCGTGGAGAGAGAGGGTGCCAGCAAACAGCTACCANCAGATAGACATCTTTGCACGATAGCGCAGTGCAAGAGACATAACTCTTCTCTTTATACTTTAAGAGTTATTGCCCTTTGTTATTTTTGTTCAGGAGTATATCTGTGATTATCTCAACCCATCATTCATATTTTGAATTGCCCTTTAATAATGTATTACATTTTAATTTGTAAGTAGATAGATTAAAATGAAGGGACTTGCAGTGTTTAAGAACCATAACTCCTTCTTTTATATTTTCACAGTTATTGCCCATGTAAATGTTTAGCCTTAAATTTGTCCGGGGTATATATTGACTATAATTTAGGGTGTCAAGATGAAATTTATGTAGAAAACATGCATTTTTGGGTAATTCTGTTATTAAAATGAACTACCAATGTTCTCTGATAAAGTGGCATATGTGAGGTACTTCAGGCATTAGATTGACAGTTCTAGTTTGTTCCATATTTTACAGTTGATTCTTATTTTATGGATATTCAAAAAGAAAAAGTAAGTATGAGTGGTATGGTCGGTCGTTATACCAAGATATGTAGAGAATACAATGACTTGCAATCATTTCAATCACAAGGATAATAATAAATTACTTGGGAGGAAAGGAAGAGCCCGATTAATTCTGAGGTCAACTGGTCAATGTATGGGGGCTTCGTTACACGAAATTCATTCCGAACGACAAAGTGAATGCTTTGACATCAAATATACTGATTACTCGGAAAGAAAGCAAGATGCTAATAGACTTAATGGTCAACAGATGAAAGATCAAGACATGTGGGCTTGTTATATGAAGTTACTTTCTGCATAACATCTTGGGAACGCTTTGACCCATGATATTCCAAATTGGTATGCTGATAACTTTGGAGGAAAAGATGGAGACTACTCTTTGGGGTCAGCAGATTTGAGGTCTAGGTCACATAGGGCTGTAACATTTAAACTGGCTTCCCCATATATCATTTTATTTCTGCAGGATATTTAGAAAATGCGTTCACCTACGATTGCCCAAATTAGTGTGCTGGTTATTCGGAGAAAATGAAGTCGTTAAACAATTTTTAGATCAATATGTCAAATATTATGATCACCAGGGCTTGTAACATGAAAAATGTTTCCACACGATATCTATAGAACACTTCAACATAGGATCATACAAAAAGTATGCAGGTTGTCTTAAGTGAAGGAAGGCCACTTGTTGATTTTGAGTTCAAAGGTCAATGTCATACATGTGTGTAGGGGCATGGGATTTAAAAACAAAATCTTTACAATTGAATACATTCATTACTAGGCTGAAAGTGGGGGCATACATGTTTTTTCAAACATCTCTTGTTATTTATTATGTCGATGTGTTTTTTACTTTCAGGCAGCACATACCTTCAGCTCAGTATATCAATGTGCTCGATGCAAATCATAGCGACGTCTATCCGCGTGCTGTACCAGAGGGGCAAGTGTTTGCTGAGCATGCGCATAGAGCCGGTGTCAACCCCAGTTCACACGTTGTAGTTTATAGCAACTCAGAAGTAGCGGGATTCTTCCTGGCTGGTCGGGGTTGTTGGACCTTTAAAGTAAGCCTAATAAGTATAAGTATGACCCAAATCGATAGTGAAATGTAAGGGCCTTACAAATTG
The DNA here is from genome assembly GCA_007657795.1 of Dreissena rostriformis. Lineage (NCBI taxonomy): Eukaryota > Metazoa > Mollusca > Bivalvia > Myida > Dreissenidae > Dreissena > Dreissena rostriformis. Next base: position 13,701 of record VMBQ01010395.1, on the reverse strand, counting down.
TCACATGTTTGTCCTTCCAAACCATGGATCGATGTGATCAAGCTAATTAAGCAACTAACTTAGTACAATCTTCTCCCCTTCTGACATAAAAAATATCATTGATGAACTAGAAATCAACGACTAGGTTTCTTAGTTTCATTCAACAAGTTAGCACCATTGACCAATAAAGTACCTTTAATCGATCTACTTTGTATCATACACCCATGAAGTGACATGGCTCTATTAAATATCATTTACCGACTTAGTTCCATTTGCAGTTTTGTTTTGTTTTTGCAAATATGGGACTAGAATTCTGCCAAATTCCAAATCTCAAAAGGTATATTTTTCCCAATGACCCATAAAATTCCCAATTGAAGGTTTCCAAAAAAAGAATAGAAACAATTAAAGAAATTTTCAAAATTAAGTTCATTGGCCTATCCAGTTCTATCAGTTGGACCTCAGTAAATATAATATTAAAAACATGTTATTATCAATGTTAAAGTATTTGTAAGCAAAAAAACAGCAACACCAATTTCCCAATATTTGTCAAAACGATACAATTTTTCCCAATTCAAAGGGCCCAACCCAATTCCCAAAATGATAAAAAAGATGATTAAAGTTAGTTTCATGATTTGGTAAATACTGCCAAATTTTCAAGATTGCTAAAATTTATCTGTTCCCTAGGTTTGCGTCTTTGATAAAGTATATTGTAAAGCTTGTGGGAATAATTGAACTTAATGCAAATGAAAAGACACTGAACATCCATTTACTTCAGTACTTTGGTCATGACAACGTGTCCATCTTGGATGGTGGACTGCAGCGATGGCTACAGCTGGGATACCCAACAGCATCTGGGGAGGAAGTAACCAAGGTAACAACATTGCAACAGAAGACACGCCTTGGAAAGATGTTAAATATTTTGTGAATGTAAAGTACATGATTGTGCTCAAAACTATACACTGTTTAAACCCGTTTTATGATATTACACGTACGTTTGAAAAAAAATCTCTATTGAACTTATTTTCAAAGGTTTGTATGCAAACAGTTAGAGGATTCATTGATTTTTATATTGGCATTTCTACTAAATGGAATGGAGCATATGTTTTCCTGACAGTTCATACACGGTATATATGCAGACAAATTATATTAAATTCTTAAGTAAAGTCGTTACATAAGCTGAAGATCCATAATCTTATTGTTAATTCTACAAGTCCCTATGTGCTTCATTTAACATGAAAGTAAGATGTGTGTAGTCCTAAGCTGGCATTATTATGTTTCTAAATCAAACGTTTCATGCATTTGTCTAAGTACTGTCAAACCTGTTCTTACAGTACCTATGTTGTTTTATTTAACAATTTTGACAAGCAACAGATAATTTTACAGAACAAGACAAAATACAATTGTAAACATTAAAAAGATATAATCATATTTTATTCTAGAACAAGACTATTGCCAAGCAATAAAAGTCCCCTACCGGCTCCACCATTGTCAGAAATTCCACCATTGTCAACAACAAAAATTATTTGTTGCCATAGCAACCAGAATTTTTGACGTAGGAACAAAATGAAATGACGTGCATAATGTCCATATTGCCATCTATCCATGTTCCAAGTTTCATGAAAAAAAATAATTAAGAACTTTTAAAGTTATCGCAGGATCCAAAAAAAACAAACATTTTCAGCAGTATTTCTAGTCTATTTGTTGCCATAGCAACCAGAATATTTGACGTAGGAAGAAAATGAAATAACGTGCATAATGTCCATATTGCCATCTATCCATGTTCCAAGTTTCATGCAAAAATATTAAGAACTTTTAAAGTTATCGCAGGATCCAGAAAACCACCATTTTCAGCAGTATTTCTAATTTATTTGTTGCCATAGCAACCATAATTTTTGACATAGGAACAAAATAAAATAACGTGCATAATGTCCATATTGCCATCTATCCATGTTTCAAGTTTCATCAAAAAATATTTGGAACTTTTAAAGTTATCGCAGGATCCAGAAAAAAACACTATTTTCAGCAGTATTTCTAGTCTATTTGTTGTCATAGCAACCAGATTTTTTGACGTAGGAACAAAATGAAATGAGGTGCATAATGTCCATATTGCCATCTATCCATGTTTCAAGTTTCATGAAAAAATATGAAGAACTTTTAAAGTTATCGCAGGATCCAAAAAAAAAACACCATTTTCAGCAGTATTTCTAGTCTATTTGTTGCCATAGCAACCAGAATTTTTGACGTAGGAACGAAATGAAATGACGTTCATAATGTCCATATTGGCATCTGTCAATGTTTCAAGTTTCATGAAAAAATATGAAGAACTTTAAAAGTCATCGCAGGATCCAGAAAAGTGTGACAGACTGACGGACAGAGCGCAAACCATAAGTCCCCTCCGGTGAAACCGGTAGGGGACTAATAATACTGTAAATGTATATATTTTCAGAATTTTTTTTTACTAAAATTCTTTATATAACCTAAAACCTATGAAAACCCAACAATCTGCTTGGTCCCGAGGAGGTTGGTTGTAGATAATTTGTGTCGTGTTCTGAGAAAACTGGGCATAATGCATGTGCATAAAGTGTCGTCCCAGATTAGCCTGTGCAGTCCGCACAGGCTAATCAGGGACGACAATTTCTGCTTTTGTGCAATTTTTCGTTTAAATAATGTCTCTTAGCGAAAATCCAGTTTTGGCGGAAAGTGTCATCCCGGATTAGCCTGTGCGGACTGCACAGGCTAATCTGGGATGACACTTTACGCACATGCATTATGCCCAGTTTTTTCAGAGCACGACACGTTTCACTTTTCTGGGTATCAGTATAGAATGATCCTGGATTTCAGACGGGATCCTTTGAACCAGTTGTAAATGACAAGTTCCGGGTCCCCATCGAGGCAGTAAGCGAGAACCAAGATAAAAATTCCTTCCAACTGGTGGATACCAGGCCCGCCAAGCAGTTTATCGGTACAACACGTTTTTAGCTCACCTGCGCAAAACAAGATAATGGTGAGCTTTTGTGATCGCATTTTGTCCGTTGTTAACATTTGCCTTTTTGACACTCTAGAGGCCACATTTATAACCCAATCTACCTGAATCTTGGTGAGAAGATTGTTTCCCATTGCATCTCGGCCGAGTTCATAACTGGGTCACATTGGTTAAAAACTGGGTGACTGGGGCAAATTAAAGAGATTGTTGACGTTCTAGAGGCTATATTTATTGTGAAATTTTCTTGAAATTTGGTCAGAACATTTGTCCAAATAACATCTTGGATGAGCTTAAAACTGGGTCATGTGGGGTCAAAACCTAGGTCAAATTACAGCTAGAGCTTGCTCAATTTTTATGAAACTTATTCAGAACATTTGACTTAAAGGTATCTGAGCTGAGTTTAAAACTCTTTGATTTGGGGTCAAAAACTATGTCACAAGGTCAAATAAATGAAAAAAGCTTGTGAACACTATAAGCCACATTTGTTTGCCAATCTTCATGAAACTTGGTCAACCTTTGAACTCAAAGTCTGACCTTGACCTTGGAGATATCGACGTAATTCTTTCACATGACACACCGTCCAATGATGGTGAACAAATGTGCCAAATGATTTTAAAATCTCACAATGAACGACATAGTTCTGGCCTGGACCAGCTCATTTATGACCATTTTTGACCTCTGAACTCAAAGTGTGACCTTGACCTTGGAGATATCGACGTAATTCTTTCGCATGACACACCGTCCAATGATGGTGAACAAATGTGCCAAATGATTTTAAAATCTCACAATGAACGACATAGTTATGGCCCGGACAAGCATTTGACCTTTGAACTCAAAGTGTGACCTTGACCTTGACCAACCAACAGACAGACCGACAAAGTGACTCCTATATAGCCCCCATTACCATTATAGCCCCCATTACCAATGGTAATGGGGGAATAATAAAAAGCTTGTGAACATGTTAGAGGCCACAATCATTTCCCAATCTTCATGAAACTTGGTCAGAACATATGTCACATGCTATCTCAGATGAGTTTGAAACTAAGTCATGTGGCATCAACAAATGGGTAACTTGGTAACATTAAAGAAAAAGCATGTGAACACTCTTGAATTCATTAGTTCATGCAATCGTTTTTAAACTTGCTCTGAACATTTGTTCTAATGATTTCTCAGATGAGTGAGATATATTCCCTTCCCATTAAAAAACATGGCCGCTCTGAGGCGGGGCAGTTTTCCTTATGCGGTTAAAGTAAAGCCATTTTAACAAGTTTTTTTTTATCCATACATGTGAAACTTGCTCAACATAAAAAAATGCATATACATGTATCTGGAATGAGTTAGATTTACATGTTTGTTGTTTTGTTTGCAAACACTGCAGCAAGGTGTTAGGGCAGTTTGCCTTATAGGTCTTTTGTGAAACCTTGTGAACACTATCTGATCAGAAGAGTTAAGTTTCTTAGGGTCTCAGGTGAGCGGTTAAGGGCCTGTGGCCCTCTTGCTCGGTGATGTTATAACTTTGGAAGCCTTTGTTTTACAAAAGGTGTCCATAGACACCAACAAAGATATGGTATTAGTTGTATTACTTGTTTTGCGCTAAAACCTCTTCGCCTGTTCGATATTGGTTTATTTATATACCTCTGTGAAACAAATTGACTTTCATAGTAATCAAAAACTTTTTTTTTTCTAGTATACCTAATTGGTACAAAATTGGGAGGCTTTTACTGTCCTAATTACACATTGCACATGTTTGATTTATTTAATTGCATCTCTTGCATTCGCATTTCAGTGCATTCGCCAGTACGAAATATGTTTACAAACTTACACAGAATCTGATATACCATTTTAGCGTTCGCCTTTACCAAATATGTGTTAACTGCAGTGGCTAATTCACTTTGTTCATGATGGTGAAACGTTTGACTCCCCTAATTTGACATGATCCAGTCTTGTGGTTGACACAACTGCATGACCCATGTTGGTTTTCTTAATGATGCTGAATTAATTGCAAGCTCCTGTAGTGATGCTAGACCTCGGTACCCGTAAATAATCTAGGTAAAACATTGCCGTTTTCGAATCATTGTTTCCATTTTTATTTCAATTAAGATAAACCTTATAAGATCTACATATATGTACAGTTGTACACTATTTCATAAATAAGATTTACTGCTTGTATATGCAGTCTTCAACACTACATTTATAAGTGGTAACTATTGTGACCAGATAGTTACCATAGTTAAAAGTCAAATAGTCTAACCTCCATATGTCTTTCCTTTTTAGAGAGCCAAATTCCAGGGGCAGTAAACCTGAACATGAGTCTCCTTATAGATGAGGAGAAGGGGATCATGAAATCACCGGACGAAATACGTAAATGTAAGATAACGGTACCTGTCAAAAAAGTATTAACCTAAATGTAGCATAACCCCAGAACATGCTAGATTTGCGGAAAACCCACTAGCGGACCCATTTAAAATCTAAACAATATAACAGACAATATAAACTAAACGTGCATTTATTTGAATGAAACTAACATCGTTATATAAAATTACTAAGTGTTGTTAGTATCTGTGTGTAAGGCGGGTTGACCTTGTTGCTTTTCCAGTGTATATACAACTTGTATGGGTTTAAATTTCAGAAGTGAAAAGCTGTAGTACCAAATTGTTGCATAATCCAATCAACTTATCGGTACTTGGACACACTACTTTTATTAGACAAATAGAAAGGTGTGCCGATCGATGTTGGCATGTTGTGAATCATTTATGAATTTATTATTTCATTTTTATTTATTTGACTTGAACGATGGAACGGTGTTTTAGTGTTCTCTGATGTTGGCGTTGACCTCACGGGTCGCGTTGTGACGCACTGCAACAGCGGCATGTCCTCGTGTACCGTTGCCATGGCGGCGTTGTTAGCGGGGGCGACCAATGTGGGCCTATATCACGTGAGACTTGGCCTTTTTTCTGCTTATAAGGCTCAGACATTCTTGTGAACTGTAATTCTTTCCTATAAAATACTTATTCATATGTAAAAGTTTGATTAATTGTACAAAGTTAAAATTTTGATGGGGGGCTTATTTATTTTTTAAGAAATTATTTCTACCCGACGCACCCTTATAGATTATACTCACACACAAATAACATAAAAATCCAAACAATTATGTTTCATTATCAATACAGCATAACCTGCACATCAAGCTTGTATTTGTAAATTGTTTTCTTCCTTAAGAAATAGAGGATATTTGTTGGTTTCAGAAGATTTCGAAATAGTGAAATATCTTTTTGAAATCACTGATATTTCCCTATAAACCACAGAAAGGCATTAAATAAATAAATTGTAACCAAAGTTTGAAAGATTCTACAAAGTTTTGTTTTAACATTTTAGATAAATAGTGCTGTGCGGAATTATGAAACTTAAAACATTACACTTTATGTAAGGTGCAAAAAGAAGAGCTACATAAGTTTTCTCCATTTCCGTTTGTACAGACTTTACATGATGGACACTAGTTCAATTGGTTTTGCTTCCTGTATATGTTTCCCAGTTATCTGCATCCTAAGCCATAACATATTTCTCTCCAGTAGTGAGTGTCAAAAGATTGTTCTTGCTTAAAAATATGTTTGAACAATACACTTAATGTCCATAAAAACACATGTCTAGTCGTCTTTTCCTTTATTAAATTTTCGTATACATTTACACATTTACCTAAATTGCCTTAAAACAATCTTTATGATACAATGGCATAGTCACATTTGGTATAAATAAGGGGTGCAATTTAAGAACCCCCTCAGGGGAGGAAAATGCTCTACCCCCCTTACAGAGTTCAACTAAACTCTTCATTTTTATAAAGATCCAGCGATGTTCATAACAATTTGTAAAATAAGTTTGACATTGAAAGGGAGGAAATCAGCTGAAAGGCGGAAATATCGCACCCCTGTTAAAATATAAAATATCCGGGCCTAGTTTTTCAGTTCTTCAACAGACAATTAGTCCAACCACCTTTTGAAGTTTCGAAAAACAATAATTATTAATATATAACAAAGAGCATGCTTATCAAGCTCTTGAAAGTTATTTGAGCATACCTATTAGTTAACAATAATAACATAACTTAAACATTTATAATGCGCAAATATTATTGGTAAAAAACAAGTTTTTAGCAAAAGGAGCCAGGATCCTTGATAAACAACTTGTTACAAATTAGCCATTAGGAAATTATTATAATTAATCCATTAATTCGAGCTTACCGGATGCTAGTTATTTCTTATTCCGCTCTTCCTCAAGCAAAACTGATTTTCTTATCTTCTTTTTAGGGAGGCTTTAACGAATGGAAGAAAAGGGAACACAAATAAGCCCCGTGTTGGAAAACGCCTACATCGAATAACGTATACATCGGATAACGTTTACATCAGATAACTACTACATTGAATCACACACACATCTATTCTGAGTTGTGTACCAATTCTAACTGTTTGTTTAATTAATAAGTTGAATAAAGAAATCATTTTCTATTTTCAGCTGTTTATATATATGTAATAAATGTGCAGTTCAAATGGTTTCCTTTGTAAAAAGAAAAATCACAGTATTGTAATAGAAGAATGAATATCTGTATAACTATACAAATGATTTGGTTATTATATAATAAGGAGTAAATAATTTACTAAGGATGGCATTTATTTCATATCATAAATTATCATTTTTGCGTAACATTATGCCACAAAGAAAATCATTGTATTTCACTGATAAATCAACTTATGTTTGCAAAAATTACACATTAGTTAATTACTCATTCTTTAAACAATATTACTCTGTAATAACAACATGATTCTGCTGAAACAAATGGTCACTGACCTTAGCTCTTTCAGTGCGGGAACCGAATTTTGAAGGCGTTTGCAAACAGTTTGGATCCAGATGAGACGCCACAGAACGTGGCGTCTCATCAGGATCCAAACTGTTTGCAATTCTGATAGTATTCTTTGAAAAAAAATCAAAGAAAATGCTAATTTTAGAAATTCAGCAGACGACATTTTAGCAGACGACAAATTTCCCAGCATGCAAAGGGTTAGAATAGTGTGAGATAAGATGTGTGAAAAAATCCATGCATTTAACAATCCATGTTTGAATGAAATAAATTATTCATGGACAAGACCATTTAAGAAGAATGTCGTATAACGCTCAGCATTGTCCATAAATTGAGCATCACCCACATTTACACCAGGGAAAAGATTGAGCGCAAAACTGGTGTATCATGCTTACATGATATATTGTAAGATACACCCGTTTAACACTGAACGCTCAGAGTCTTTTCATCACAGCCGAAAATAAGGCTGTTTAGCTTCCACTCATGTGGCGGGAGTGGAACTATTGTTGTCCCCTGTGGACAGGATTGTTTTCACTTTATCATAGCGCTCAAGTTTGAATGTGGGTATTTTCACTTGAAACGTCGTACCATTTAGCCTTTCCATAGTATAATATCCCCTGAAAAAAAAAATCATGTATGAAAAAAAGGCATAATCAGCTGTTATTCGGTCATTTTAACTCAATTCGGTCATTTCAACTCACAAGATTCAAGACTTTCTATATAGAATCAGGTACCTATAACAAACTATTAAAATTAATAGTGAGGCTGAGCCTTATGCCCATCATGTGTGAAAAGAGTGCTCAAGACTAGAGCAGTTTTATTGTAAACAAATCCTTTAAAATACTGAAAATAACATTTAGATATTGGAAGACATGGGTACTGGTTACCATTGAAAACCTTTACAAACACTGGAAACAAATTTGCTATGCAATGTTTTTATAAGTAAGATTTTAGCAGGCTGCTGTGTCTCAGGAGAAAACGGGCGAAACTTGAATGCTTGGGACTTATTATTGAACAAGAAATGCTAGGTAGGAAGCAAATGTGAACACTGTTTTAGCTGGTTAGCCCATTTTCCTTACAGTTCAACATATTTTAGCCTCACTCTGTGAAAAGGGGTTTTAATGCATGTGCGTAAAGTGTTGTCCCAGATAAGCCTGTGCAGTCGGCACAGGCTAATCAAGGATAACACTTTCCGCCTAATCTGGATTTTCGCTTAGAAGAGATGTCCTTCAAACTAAAAACAACTGCACTGGCTAATCTGGGACAACACTACACACATGCATTAAACCCTGTTTTCTCGGAGTGCAACTCATTTGTTATATAAGTGTCTATTAATGAGCCTGACCATGTTTACCCTATAGGGAATCCAGACATATATTTGTATAAGGAGTGTCGGCTAAATGAGCCTTACCACATGGTGCCTGTAGGGGACTCCAGATGAATGTGACTCTGGTACTGGAACACTGGGTACAGCTTGGACAGGACTGGTTCCTGCAATTAACAAGACATTTTTATCTGGACAAAAAATTAACGCACGAATATGTCCCAGAAACCAGAAAAAACACTCACAAATTTAAGAACGGAAGCTACAACTCAAAAAGTTACGGCATGTATGTCATAAGAACATGTGCCATACACATGGAAATATCTATAACCAAAAAATGAATCCCCTGAACTTTATTAGCCTAAATAAGCTTTTTTTCCTTTTTACCCCCAGTCTATACTGGGGACATATTGTTTTTGCCCTGTCTGTTTGTTTGTTGGTTTGTTTGCACAACATTGGCCATAATTTTTGCAATATTGAAGATAGCAACTTGATATTTGGCATTCATGTGTATCTCATGGACCTGCACATTTTGAGTGGTGAAAGGTCAAGGTCATCCTTCAAGGTCAAAGGTAAAATATATGGGTCAAAATTGCTCAAAAGGGGACATAGTGTTTCTCAAACACATCACTTGTTTATAATAAACTGGGTTAAGTCTGTGAACGTGTTTCACAAATTTAACAGTTCATTAATAGTATTGATGCGTTTTCAAGATCTTTCAAAAGGTTCGAGAACTGGTTCTTCCATGGAAATGTACGAGGGTGTCCATAAAACCTTCCAATGCCATTGCGCTATACATTACTAAATATGTTTAAATACAACAAAACTCATTGAAATCAGCCAAAAGCACATGTAATAACGATTTGGTAATTCCTTAAGGAAGAATGGCTCTTTAAACTAAAAACCTAAACTAGCGTAGTGCCTACCTCCCCAACCACGCCCCTGTCTGATATCTGCTCCCTCCCTGAGCCACTGTAGATCTCCCAGTGACGAGATCTCAGCTGTACCGTCTCCTCCCCGAGGTTCTCTATCCGGATACAGTACCGCCACTACACACAAAGCAACGGGAGCAGCAATGAGTTACCTTTCAGTCATCATCATTAACAGTTCGACCAGGCAAGCCTTAATTCTTCTATTATAACTTCAATTCACTTGAAACAAAGAAAAAATCAAAAAAATCCAGAATATATAAAATTTCATTTCTGAAAGTTCACAAAAACAAAGTGGACACCTGTGAAAATTGAATGTTGTTTCTTATAAAGAACATAAAAAGATAACAGGGTCAACTGCACCAACTCCAAATTAAATCAAAATAAATTCCCACAGCCATTACCCAGTGCTCTCCAAGTTTGTCATCCTTGCCAACGTAGAACGGTATGACGGTGATGCGCACGCTCTCCGTTGTCTGTCGATAGACGTCCTTCATGTGTAGGAAGGGGTAAAGGTCGTCTTGGAACTGACGCAGTGAGTCCGTCTTGATGTAGCGCGGACCGTTGGCTGAAGTTTTTATGAACCTTTCATTAACGGAATCGATTGGTGTATGCGCTCTATACATTTGTTTCTCTTACCTCATACAGACATCTTGTTTTTCATTGGCTAAGACATGTCAAGTGTATTTTACCATTATAGTTCATAAGCAGGTCACATCCAGTCAATTAAGAAATTGTCTCAAAGTTGATGTTGAACAATATTAAGAAAAATTAAAAACATGACGTAATTCAAAACAAGCGAATTCGTTGAATTGATATCCCCCGCCTGCAATTTCAAAATTTTGTGACGGACGGAACGACGGACTGACAATGCCAATTTTATATTCCTGCACCTATGGCAGGGGAAAACAAAATACCTTTTAGTCTTTGTTATTATTGTTATGCTAGGAAAAGAATTTTACTCTCTAAATTAAATAGTAACATGGCTTCTTACTGACCAAGAACAATTGGATACAGGATCATTCATTTATACTCGGCTCGTACGCTCTCCAACCAATATTAATTTCCTGCCCCCTTATCTAGCAGTACGGGGACAGTAAGAAGCTGGGTCACTAATAATATCAGATATAGTTGTTAAATGGGAATAGGAAATTAAAGGTTCTTATGTGAGGTAAACATTTAGAGTTAAAAATACAAGTATATATTTGAGCTTTTAGTTATGATCTTAAGAAGATGTGTGTGTTACAGATGTGACTTATAGCCCCAAACGGCTTTGTAAGCTGTGTTCACAGGCATGTAATGTGTGAATCATTGGAGATAAAAAATGTCTGGCATATCTTCACTACATGCTGATGACATATTAAGATTTCAGTGACTCTACTGTAAAACCAATTCACATGGGTATAAAAACATTAACTTGACTGTAACAAGTTGCAATACTTTTTTCCAAGATCTCCTCGCGAGCAAAAGGACATTGCAAAACAGCCACTTGGCCTTAATTGTAACAAGTCTTGGACCAGATCACAGTTGGACCACAGACTTCAAAAAAAAAAATCGGCCCCTTTCTTCAAGAAGAGGGGGTATATTGTTTTTGGCCTGTCATTCTGTCCAAAAACTTAACCTTGGTCATAACTTTTGCAATATTGAACATAGCAACTTGATATTTGGCGTGCATGTGTATCTCATGGAGCTGCACATTTTGAGTGGTGAAAAGTCAAGGTCATCCTTCAAGGTCAAAGGTCAAATATATGGGTCAAAATCGCTCAAAAGGGGGCACAGTGTTTGACAAACACATCACTTGTTTACTCTACAAAGAGCCATTAAATTGTTGTTTTTTTACACACATAAGTGTTCCCTAGTTAAGAAACTCAATCCTACAAAAAACACTATAACACTGATATGTGCTCCATACATATACGGTACACAGTTTATTCCTTATGAAGAATGCTAAACTGTAGAGAATCCCCATACAACTGCCATGTGTTCATAACATATACATAGGTTGTCCTATATTAAAATGCTGAACTCTAGAGAATCCCCATACAACTGCTCTGTGTTCCATCAACCTACATAGGTCGTCCCTTATGAAGAACGGCTCCAGTAGATCATGCTGTATAGGCTTGCTGTCTCTACTCAGAAACAGAGGCGAGATGTCCTCATGTGACACGTAGTCGATACCTACAAAGAAGGAATCATTATAAGTAATAATCGGATGAGGCCATTGTATAGGGTTACCTTACAGAAAATACCTGCACTGGATGCAAAGGGAATCATGTTATTAACAGATTGTCTGGTCATCTTACGTAAATTGTACACATATCTCAGGCCTTTTCCTGGCCATTTTGGGACAAAATGAAATTTCATGATTGGGAATTTGTCAATTCGAAAAGTCCACTGATTTAGGAAAAACCAATTTAATATAACTCTTTATTATAAATTTAAATATATGATATTGAGATGTTGCACATTCACTTTAACCAGAACATTATTCGGACGCCGACATTTGGGTTAGTAGCATAGCTTGGACTATTCAGTTAATAGTTAAGCTTAAAATAAAAAGAGGATATTTGTTGGATTTGGTGGAATATCAATTTTGATTCAAGAGTGAACATAGAAAATATATTTTGTTGATGATCATGACTGAATTAAAATCGATATTTCACCGAATCCAACAAATTTTCTTTTAAATTGTATGCTTTAATCTCACTTGAATCTCGCTTGAATAATAGCGTAATGACATCAAAAAACGACGTCATTTCACAGTTAAACAGTGAAAATTATTGATAATTTTCCCTGTTGATTTTCCCTGTTTAAACAGTCAATTATCAGTTTTAATTCACTGATATTTCTCTATAAACCCCCGGAAAGCATACAAAAATTGAATAAAAGTCTTATATTGTAACTATTTTTCATAAATAATACACGCAAATCAGCTGTAAGCATGTTGTCAAATTAGCTAAAAATAATTCAAAGAAGAAAGTTATATCTTGAAATAAATCTGAAGTCTTTGTAGCAGCAAGCAAAATTAACATTTTGATGTAACAATTTTTATTTAAACTATAAGATCCTGTTTAGTTGTGTGTGAGTGGGTATTTCGAAGTTTATTTACAGCTCCATCAGCCTCTTAACGAGCACATGTATATACGAAGACCTGCTTTTTAGTTGTGTTCTCTACTTATAAATATAAAGATAGACTTACCCGAATACTCAACAATTGGTACCCTCTTGGTCATGTACTTTCGCAGATCAGGTGGAGGCATGAACGAAACATTTGGGTGGCCAGCTTTCTAAAAAAAAATGTATTTTGATTTAGTTTAATTGAGGCAAACCATAACATAGTGCATATCAATTACAACAGGTAAGTTCGAAGTTTATAAAACAGTATGTTCTACTTGGAAAATTCCTGCAACAAGGCTTCAATTAACAAAGTTTGAGAGTAATTTGCTCCCAATTTTTGTCACTGTACTTCCAAACTTGAAGCCATTTATGACTCAAACTCCCAAAAATTACAGTTCTACTTAAAGGATAGTTAAATATCCTGTGAAAGATGTAAGGAGTTTATTTCCTACAATAATGTCAAAACCTTCATATAACGGTGCTCTGAAGAATAGTTCAACAAGAGATGTGTTTGTCAGAAACA
>VMBQ01010393.1:5107-22760 GCA_007657795.1 Dreissena rostriformis | reverse complement strand
GTGAGATATTGTAATATATCTATATATATATATATATATATATATATATATAAAGTATGGTTTTTGTTAACTACTGTAAACTTTTGTCTGATTATTTGTTAAGCTCTTCAGGTATTTGGAAGAAGTAAGGAAATAACGTTATATATGAAAATATATCCCGTTTCACTTCTCTACACATTACGAGGTTTTTTCGAATACGTTGACAAGCTAGTGTCACTAATTGTAAAACGTGTACATGATAAATCGCTCGCAGTACGCCATTTAAACACATAACCTGGCTATTTTCGTGCAATATGACACTTTCTCTATTCTTCGAATATTTTTAAATCATTTAAATATTCATATTAAACATGTCTTCTATTCATGCATTCACACACCTGACACATTTACCTGAGTTATGATAATTTAATTACTCACGAAGCAGAATATTAAAGAGATGCACGTCATTTAACAAACTCAGATTTAAACAACCTGTAGGAGAGGGTCTTCAACATCGCATTCGACACTCACTAGGCAACGCAGGACGTTCAGTGGTTTACTTTTAGTTCTCGTACAACCGTGTAAATAAGGATACGGTGTAAAGATGAAAGTGACGGTAATTCTTCTGTTTGTCTGCGCACTAAAAGTGATAGAAGTGCAATGCCAGGGCGATATGTTTTCTAACATGATGATGATGAGACTTCTAGGCGGCCAAATGGGCGGCCAAAGCGGCTCCATCGGACAGTCTGGGGCTTCAGGGTCTATGTATGGGTCTGCAATGCCGACCACGGCAGGTGGAAACGGCTTAATGGGAGGCGGTGGTGGCATGAATATGCTAGCTGCTGGAGCGATGGGAGGAGTCATGGGAGGTACGGTTTGTTGCATATTCATTGTTTGTTAAGAAGTGATCAATATATGTTACATAAAGTTGTATGTCATTCACTTTCAAGTCTACTTTTTGTAAAAAAAACTACTATAAATTAAGAATTATTGAAGAACAATATCATTGAGATAAATACACATATTACTTATTCCTCTAGACAATTTTATAATAAAAACCACAACACTAATTTTATAAAATTATATAAAATTTGTGAGTTATCATTCGATGAGATGACAAGTAATTTCTGAAAGTTGTTCATACTTAAATTGATAGCGCTCATACACATATGTATATGCGTCCTGTCTAGCATCTGTCCAATATATTTTAAAGCAAAAAACAGCAACAATTAAATAAAAATCCAAAACAATCCTTTTAAAAATAGCATCTTATTATCAGTATCTTTATAAGGAAAGAAAATGAATGTAGTAGTGAAGATTTTAATAACTTTGTAAAAGGTCCAAAGTTAAATCATAGTGAAACGAATGCAAGCAAGGGTATCATAACTATAGAAGAATCTTCAACAGTTTCAAAAAAATATGTAAAAAAAAAGAAATCCCCCGCAGTTCTGGCTTTAATGCAGATTTTTATAAAATGCTCTGGAAAAAATGGCGTTTTATCTATAACACAAACTTAAGGAATCATAGTCTGTATTCCAAAGGGTAATAAATCTTAGCTGTTTATACAAAATTGGCGACCAATTACTCTTTTAAATATTGTTCATAAAATTTTCTCGGGAGTAATAGCTTTTATATTGAAGTTATTTATGGACAAGCTAATTCATGGTAACCAGATTTGTTTCATAACAGGGAGTAACACAGGGGAAAAACAAGGTTATTTTATGACATTATGCACTATACTGAAGAAAATGCGATCACGGGTTTAACTCTCCTTATAGACATCGTAAAGGCATTCAATTTATTGGTGTGGTCCTTTATAAAAAATACTATTTCCTTCTTTGATTTCGGTCCGGATATAAAGCGGATATAAAGCGCTGGTTTCATGTTTCTATAAAGATGTTAAATTAGCTGTTTCTCAGTGTGGCTTCTAACAACTTATATCGAAAAAGAATCTGATGCAAAAAAAAGACTAAACAAAATTCTAAATAAAAAAATATTGTACAATCATCAGTTTAAGCAAAATGTTGTTTACAACTCAATATAATGATTAACGAAAATAAATGGAATTGCATATTCAAACTACCCTTTTCAAAAAACCAACGATGTAAAGGTGCAGTGGTTCCAATACAGGATAATTTACATGATACTTGAAACAAATAGTGTTTCGAATCAAATAAAAGTACTGGTGATCATATATGTTCATTTTGCAAACAACGTGAGGAATATTTTGAACATTTATTCTGGCAACGACACATATCTAAAGCAATAATTGATGATATATTATCATGACATTCTTTTCGTTTAATGAATAAGACCATTTTCTCCTTGGGTATTCAACAAAGTCAGCTAGGGCAATAAACAATGTTGTTTGCTTATTAAGTTATTCTATTACAAGTGTAAAATGAATAAATGCATCCCAAGCATAACAGGAGCCAAGAGATACACAAAGTGTGATTATGAAAAGGTTAGAAAAATATCAATTCTCAAAAATAATTCAGAATCCTTTGACAGTGAATGGGAATTGTTTAATGCTATTGTCGCTCATACTTAGTACGTAATGTTGATGAGTGTTGTAGTGTGTTCAACTTTGTACATATACTATTTACCTTTTGTAATCTTAAATGAAATTAAATGTAGGACATATGAGTCACAAATCATAATTATATGTACCTTTTATTGTTTGTCTTTGCCTTTTTTCATCTGAATTTGCAAAGACTCTTTGGTTATAACAATTTATACATACTTTGGATATGTAAACATACTGCAAAATGTATTTTTTTATAAATATTTCTTTTATGTTTTTTCAACACAAAATAACATGCAACTGTCTTATACGTACGGTGTTAATCCGATTCAATGATGTAAAAATGTCCTGAAGTTTAACAAATGAAGCATTCTTTTAATATCCTAAAATCTGTTCATGCTTTTATACTGGAGATCATTAGTTCCGAGGTTTACACGTATCAATTGAAAGCAATTGATGACGAACTTCAAAACATGCCAAAATATTTGAATAAGTTCCGTTAAAGCATTAAATGTTTGAATTATACGTATGATGTGTGTTCTATAGTTAAATGGTGGTTTACGTCGATTATATTTTCAAACGTTTAAAACATGTTTTATAATTTAGTCGAAGCATCATACCGTTTAAGATCGTCTGTCATTTTGGCAAAATGAAAAATAATTGAACAGACAAAACCAATTAAAATGTTTCATTGACAGACGTTGGCAGTTGTTGTTCCTATTTACTATCTCCACAAAGTGTTTTGGGTATGGGTCCTTTTAATCTGTAGATTGCTTATTTTGAAGAATTCTACCTGACTTTGATTTATATCGGCTGTAAATCCTGAGGGAAGTCAAGTACTGACAAAGTGTTCTCAATTGTGTTTGAAACTTTAAAACGGTGTTAGTCACTTCAACAAATCACTGGCGTCTACGATGAATTTTTCGTAAGCCGTCGCTGTCTCGAATTGATTTATAGATTTCGTAAAATTAATTATAAAATGTGTATATTCAATGGGTTCTCTATAGTTTTTTAACATTAATTAGCGACTACCCTCACGTGCTTTATAAGCATTTATACTGCATTTAACCATATCACATTGGACTTTATAATATTCGTGGTTTGAATCTACTCTTCTTGGCATTTCTTCACAATGGCATCTATTTTTGTATATTTGAAATTGATCATGGTTTTGTCCTTATTATGTTTTATATGGACGCCTCAGTTAGATTTAAATTATAATTAAAACATCAATTGATTATCTCGTATTTCCGTGGGAATTAATATCGCCTTACTCGGTAGGAATCAAAAGGAAAACTTGGCTTATGGCGGTTTTCCATATTGACGCATACGTTGTCTTCAAAATAACAATATACCCAAACTCAACTTTATCCCCTATGTTGTGTTACACAAAACCTTCTCTGCTGCCTTTGACACTAAAGACGGGGACCCCAGTTTAGTTCATTGGTGTTTGTGTGGGTCATGTGTTTTTGTCTTTTGTCATGTATTGGCAATCGGACACTTGCCTAAAATTAAGGGCATTGTAGTAATGATAAGAACTATCTCCAGCTGATGGAACTACAGATTCGCGTAATTCATATATGGATATAAACAATACGAAATGCACAGCTAGTAAAATACAATCCATGAATAATTGCATAAAATTAGAAATTGAACTTTTTATTTCAGATAGTTTCATGCAGATGATGATGTGTCGAGCCATGCCTCCACAGATGATGCAGTTTTGTATGATGGAAGCCATGGCTTGAGACCATTCGTCCACTGATTCTACCGGGCATGTGTGTACAGCTGCGATATGGGTGATTTCTTCAAGGAAATTGCTTATAACAAATTGACATATAGCCAAAACATTGACGCCAAATTACGGCTTAACCAAGAATTTTCCCCGATATGTGTGCATATGAAACTTTTGTAATAGCATACACGTCTGTGGTGAGACGAAATTGTCTCTCTGCAAAGATGCTAATATACTATCTTGGCTCAAATAAGTGATTTGTTAACGGATTATCGTTATTTTAAAAAGATGTATTTGTTAAGAAATTAACAATATTTAAAAAGTCATAATGTTAATAAAAGCTACCAAAGATGAATAAAACATATTGCTTGTCCGGGATTTGAACCCTGCACATTTGGAAGGAAAACGTACCAAAACGTACCTTGCTTCCACTGGAGCATTGAGGGTTTTGTTATTTACAGCAAATTTCAACGCGTTGTATCGATAAAAAAAAAATCAAATTATCGAAAAAAAAGATGTATAAGCGTTAAGTATAATACCACATTTTACTTATTATTATCCACAAAAAATCGATATTTTCGATATTTTTGTTAATCAGCAGTCTTATAAAACTTACAGTATATTCTTTTATACCTTATGATAAAATATGACATTTCTGCAGTGAAATAACAGCATTGAAAGTAAACAAATTGTTATTTTCACCGGTGAAAATAACACATTTTCGGAACTCCTTTTTCTATTTTTAAATTATCATATCAAGATTTACTTCCCTTGTTTATATCCTTGTTTATATTTTTTCTATGATCATGAGTGAAATAAAATCGATATTGCACCGAATCCAACAAATTTTCTTTTAATTTTATGCTTTTTTTTTACTGTTTATTTACATTGTAAAAGAGTTTAACTGAAGAATTTAAAATAAATGAATGAATGAAACTAAAGAATTTCGCTGGAATAACAAAATGACGTCATTTCAATGTATTGAGGTACGCCACGGGAGAAAGGGTAACTTTTCAGCGAAAGGGAAACAGCTGTTAATTATTTTCTTGAAAAAGGGGCATAAAAGAAACAGAAAATTAGTTCATGTCAGTGTAAGATCGTTTGTTATTTCACTCGTGATCATAGAAAAATAATATTTTCTCTGATCACTCGTGAAATAACAAACGATCTTACACTGACATAAACAAATATCCTCTATATGTTGGCATTATTATTAAATCAATATTTGTTTGTAAATTTACTTTGCCGAAATGTCACTTATTGAGACGATATATACGGTATGAAAAAGTCGCTTGAAATGGAGCAAGTGCAGGAATAACAAGAGGGACATGATGGCCCTGTATCGCTCCACTGTTTTTTTTTATGCGAAAAAAGCGTGCAATGTGCATGGGTTGAAATGTACTCAAGCATGTGACTTTCTCTGTCTATCCCTCGTCCCACTGGGCGCTTAAAGTTGGAAGGGCGAGCATTTTTATATATGGAAAACGTTACCACGGTGTTAACTAAATAGACTAAAAAGCCCGGGAATTGTCGCACAGGTCGTTTGCTTGTAACGTAGGTACATTTATCTCTCCAAAAGATATTGTCGTTCTTTCTATTTCACATATTTTTAGATGCTGAAGATCAAATCTACGCATGTTCTACAAGATTAATGAAAGTTCCTTCATTCAATCATGAATCTTTTTCCAAAATTCCAAAAAGTGTTTGTAGGTTTCAAAGTTTCTGTTACTTATATAGTTCATGACATATGCAAAATACCTAATGACGTAGATCACCTGAACTTTACTTCATTCTTGAGGCATTAGTGAGTGTAGCAGGATTGTTAACGTGGTGAAGAAATTGTTTATTGTACAAAGAAGATATTTGCCTGAGGAAACATAAAGTTACGAGTTTTTCAGGTTCATGAGGTGCCGAAAGGCAGTAGGAATGATAACTTTGTAGAGGTTGTTTGTTAAACAAAGTAAATGTTTATGAGACAAAAAATTGAATTATAATTCATCAAGATGTTGCGATCATGGCAACACTACTTGCATATGGCGTGAGGTTTAAAGAGATATCATGACAAACAATTAGCTTGACCTAACTTTGAAAGATAATGTCTACAAACGGACGCAAAAAGACTTGATTCCCATGCATGCATGTAGGTTTGTTGTTGTTGTTGTTGTTGTGACCTTGGAACTAATTATGTAAACAACGTCTTAGACTGGTCCGCGCATATGCAGAAATGTTTTCGATCGTGCTTTTGAACTGATGGGTTATCATATTAACGGCAAAAAAAGCTTATAAATTTAATTTCTTTGTAGATATGGGATGATTAAGTACCAAATGCCATTCTCGACCTTCCAATAGACCATAACTCCTTCTGAAGAGTTTGTTTTCGTTTTGAAAACAGGACTTCCGAGCACAATGATTTCTACCCCACCCAGCCAATTTATAAATAGTCCTTTACAATATTATTTCTCGTCTGCAATCTCTTTCAATTTGGGGCAGTCCAAAATGTGTCGTTTGGTAAAGGGTTAACATTTATGGATAGTTAACATGTTGGTCTACCTTTCACGCTCGACATGTATGCATTTATCTCTTATAATTAAAAAGTTATTCCAAGTGTATTTTGATAAACTTTTAGTTTGAGAAGAAAATAGTTTATTCATCCCATAATGAATAAATAGCAAAAACGCATAAACATGCAAAGTTCAACGACTTCCTGTGGCCATGTTTTTTGACGAATCAAATTTTCTTGAACAACTTTTTAATGGGAGCCTTCAAGGGATAAATTTGGCCCCAGGGGCATAATTTGAACAAACTTGGTAGAGAACTATAAGATGTCACTACATACCAAATTTGGTAGCCCTAGGCCCAATGGTTATGGACAGGAAGATTTTTAAAGTTTGCACAAAAGAGGCTTTATATAAGCATATGTTCAGTTTTGTGACCCCCGGGGCAGGGTCAAATTTGAGCCCAGGGGAATAATTTGAACAAATTTGGTAGAGGACTATTAGATGTCACTACATACCAAATTTAGTAGCCCTAGGCTCTATAATTATGAACAAGAAGATTTTTAAAGTTTGCACAAAATAGGCCTTATTTAAGCATATGTTCATTTTTGTGACCCCCGGGGCAGGGTCAAAATTGACCCCAGAGGCATAATTTAAAAAAAACTTGGTAGAGAACTTTAAGATTTTAATACATACCAAATTTGGTAGAAATAGGCCCAATGGTTATGGACAAGAAGATTTTTAAAGTTTGCACAAAATAGGCCCAATATAAGCATATGTTCAATTGTGTGACCCCTGGGGAACGGTCAAATTTGATCCCAGGGGCTTAATTTGAATAAACTTTTTAGAGGACTATTAGATGTCACTTCATACCAAATTTGGTAGCCCTATGCCGTACGGTTATGGACAAGAAGATTTTTAAAGTTTGCACAAAATAGGCCTTATTTAAGCGTATGTTCATTTTTGTGACCCCCGGAGCAGGGTCAAATTTGACCCCAGGGGCATAATTTGTACAAACTAAGTAGAGAACTATCAGATGTCACTATATACCGAATTTGGTAGCCCTAGGCCCTACGGTTATGGACAAGAAGATTTTTAAAGTTTGCACAAAAGAGGCTTTATATATGCATATGTTCAGTTTTGTGACCCCCGGGGCAGCGTCAAATTTGAGCACAGGGAAATAATTTGAACAAATTTGGTAGAGGACTATTGATGTCACTACATACCAAATTTAGTAGCCCTAGGCTCTATAATTATGAACAAGAAGTTTAAAGTTTGCACAAAATAGGCCTGATTTAAGCATATGTTCATTTTTGTGACCCCCGGGGCAGGGTCAAAATTGACCCCAGAGGCATAATTTGAAAAAAACTTGGTAGAGAACTTTAAGATTTTAATACATACCAAATTTGGTAGAAATAGGCCCAATGGTTATGGACAAGAAGATTTTTAAAGTTTGCACAAAATAGGCCCAATATAAGCATATGTTCAATTTTGTGACCCCTGGGGTACGGTCAAATTTGATCCCAGGGGCTTAATGTGAACAAACTTGTTGGAAGACTATTAGATGTCACTTCATACCAAATTTGGTAGCCCTATGCCATACGGTTATGGACAAGAAGATTTTTAAAGTTTGCACAAAATAGGCCTTATTTAAGCGTATGTTCATTTTTGTGACCCCCGGGGCAGGGTCAAATTTGACCCCAGGGGCATTATTTGAACAAAATAAGTAGAGAACTATTAGATGTCACTACATACCGAATTTGGTAGCCCTAGGCCCTACGGTTATGGACAAGAAGATTTTCAAAGTTTGCACAAAATAGACTTTATATAAGCATATGTTCATTTTTGTGACCCCCGGGGCAGCGTCAAATTTGACCCCAGGGGCATAATTTGAACAAACAAAGTAGAGAACTATTAAATGTCACTACATACTAAATGTGGTAGCACTAGGCCTAATGGTTATGGACGAGAAGATTTTTAAAGTTTGCACAAAATAGGCTTTATATAAGCATATGTTCAATTTATTGACCCCCGGGGCGGGGTCAAATTTGACCACAGGGGCATAATTTGAACAAATTTGAAAGAGGTTCACCCCAGGAACATTTGTGAGAAGTTTTATCAGAATTGGACTTGTAGTTTAGTAGAAGAAGATGTTTAAAGAAAAAGTAAACGCACGGACGCACGCACGACGGACACAGGACCATGACATAAGCCCCGCTGGCCATTGGCCAGTGGAGCTCAATACCGAACACATATTTTTTTTTTTTAGTTTTATCGCATTATCTTATACACGCATCATATCACAATTTGAATGCTCTGTGGTAAATTGCATATTTGTTAAAAATCAGATACTTAAAAGCACATTATTAATTTGCTTTGAATGTCCTAAATTGAAAACGAAAATCCGAGTTTAAAGACTTTAAAAGTTTAAAACGATACGCAATTTGAAATTTCTGAACTTAACTTAGCGTGTTGCGTTGTTGTTATAAAACACTGTAAAACAAAGTTGTCATATTTTCATACTAAACTATGGCATTTACGGAATTTTTAGATTTCAGCCTTATCTCAATGTTGTAAATATTTCAAAATTAAGATTCGAGTTTACGAGTATCTGCTCACCGACTTGAAGTCGAAGCAGTGCGATGGCACAAGCCTGAAAAGACACCGTATGAAAACAGAAAATGTAAACACTGTAACGTTCTCGAGTTCTATTTCTTACTTGAATGTCCAATTTTTAATAGTCTTAGAAAACAATATATACGTACTTACGTAGATATTATTGGAATCGCACAAATATGATAAAATGTATCGAACTTTTACAAACTGACAACGCTAAAACAATTAAAAATCTTGCAACATTTATTTTTAAAGCAGCTAAATTGAGAACTGAATTGTATTATCAAAAGTTCCTCTCCACATATTACTGTCTATGTGTTTTCATATCAATAAAAGTTATATGTTTTCACATTGTTAGAACATTCAAGTTTATTTTGAATACGATACGACTCTAGAATATGCATATTATATAATTACCTTAATATATAAATGTTAAAAATATCTGTTTATTTTGAATATGAATGCCTTTAGAGTTGCCAATTGTTTCGTTATTAATTGTTAATTTATATTGCCTAAAATAATATATGTATATACCTGTATGTCATTGACCACTGTTTACTACATTGTATTATAAGTATGTATACTCATGGGCTTAAAGCCTAATGCATTCTGAAATAAATCCATGAAAAAAATCCATGAATGAACTAAATTACACTTTCGTGCGTTAAAAACTAAAAAATAAAATAAAATGCATGTCATGAAACATTGTGGTATGAGGAATTTACCGTGATAAAAGTTGAACACGTAAAAGTATTTTGTGCCGTTTTTGTTACTTATTTATTGTACATTTATTATGTTATAAGCCACGATTTTTTTTGAGAATATAAATTAAGCCATATAAATAACAGAAAAGAATGGATTCTGTGTTAGCTTACTGACAGTTAATAGTGGCCACGACAGTAATGTGATGTTCGTCTTTAGACGTTTTCTGACGCACGTCAGAATATATACGTTGAGTAGGCTGTTAATTAAAACGGGCATATCGCGTGAGTTACAGGTTACACTTATGCTGAGAACGTTATGAGTTAAATGTGCTTGCGTGTCAGATTTGAAGGAAAAAACTGTTTGATGAATACTATACATTTTGTATCTCTAGCCCGTGACAAACGCCATCAAACACTAACCGGACACCAGTGTTATGCAACAATCGCTATTATTTATCTGTTTGACTTTAAAACGCATTAAATAATATGTTAAACTTGGCTGGTGATTAATTAATTAACGCACATGGCAACACGACGCACTGTCGACCACAAATAGGGACAAATAATGTCAGGCAACAAGACGCGGTGTCGACCACAAATAAGTACAAATAATGTCAGGCAACTAGACGCGGTGTCGACCACAAATAGGTTCAAATTATGTCAGACAACATTACGCACTGTCGACCACAAATAGCTACAACTAATGTCAAGCAACAAGACGCGGTGTCGACCACAAATATATACATATAATGTCAGGCAACAAGACGCACTGTCGACTACAAATAGGAACAAATAATGCCAGGCAACAAGACGCATTGTCGACTTCAAATATGTAAAAATAATGTCAGGCAACAAGACGCACGGTCGACCACAAATAGGTACAAATTAGGCCAGGCAACAAGACGCACCGTCGACCAGAAATAGGTACAAATAATGCCAGGCAACAAGACGCATTGTCGACTACAAATATGTACAAATAATGTCAGACAACAAGACGCACTGTCGACCACAAATAGGTACAAATAATGTCAGACAACAAGACGCACTGTCGACCACAAATAGGTACAAATAATGCCAGACAACAAGACGCACCGTCGACCACAAATAGGTACAAATAATGCAAGACAACAAGACGCATTGTCGACCACAAATAGTTACACATAATGTCAGGCAACAAGACGCACTGTAGACCACAAATAGTTACAAAAAATGACAGACAACGGGACGCACTGTCGACCACAAATATGTACAAATAATGTCAGGCAACAAGACGCACTGTCGACCACAAATAGGTACAAATAATGTCAGACAACAAGACGCACTGTCGACCACAAATAGGTACAAATAATGTCAGACAACAAGTCGCACTGTCGACCCAAATAGGTACAAATAATGTCAGGCAACAAGACGCACCGTCGACCACAAATAGGTACAAATAATGACAGGCAACAAGACGCACTGTCGACCACAAATAGGTACAAATAATGTCAGGCAACACGACGCGGTGTCGACCACAAATAGACACAAATAATGCCAGGCAATTAGACGCGGTGTCGACTATAAATTTTACAAATATTTTCAGACAACAAGACATACTGTCGACCACAAATAGCTACAAAAAATGTCAGGCAACAAGACGCGCCGTCGACCACAAATAGCTACAAATAATGTCAGGCAACAAGACGCACTGTCGACCACAAATAGCTACAAATAATGTCAGGCGACAAGACGCACTGTCGACTGCAAATAGGTACAAATAATGCCAGGCACCTAGAAGCGGTGTCGACCACAAATAGGTACAAATAATGCCAGGCAACAAGACGCAATTTCGACTACAAATATTTACAAATAATGTCAGACAACAAGACGCACTGTCGACTACAAATAGCTACAAATAATGTCAGACAAAAAGACGCACTGTCGACCACAAATAGGTACAAATAATGCCAGACAACAAGACGAATTGTCGACCACAAATAGTTACACATAATGTCAGGCAACAAGACGCACTGTCGACCACAAATAGTTACAAATAATGACAGACAACGGGACGCGGTGTCGACAACAAATAGCTTCAAGTAATGCCAGGCCACAAGACGCATTATCGATTACAAATAGGCACAAATAATGCCAGGCAAAAGGACGCATTGTAGACTACGAATAGTTGCAAAAAATGTCGGGCAATATAACGCATTGTCGACTACAAATAGTTACAAATAATGTCAGGCAACAAGATGCACTGTCGACCACAAATAAGTAGAAATAATACCCTGCAACAAAACGCGGTGTCGACTACAAATAGTTAAAATAATGTCAGGCAACACGACGCATTGTCGACCACCCATAGTTACAAATAATGCTAGACAACAAGACGCACTGTCGACCACAAACAGTTACAAATAATGCCAGGCAACAAGACGCACTGTCGACCACAAATATTTACAAATAATGTCAGGCAACAAGACGTGTTGTTGACCACAAATAGGTACAACTAATGTCAGACAACAAGACGCACTGTCGACCACAAATAGGTACAAATAATGTCAGGCAACAAGGCGCGTTGTCGACCAAAAATAGGTTAAAATAATGTCAGGCAACAAGACGCAATGTCAAACACAAATAGCTACAAATAATGTCAGGCAAAAAGACGCGTTGTCGACCACAAATAGGTACAAATAATGTCAGACAACAAGACGCACTGTCGACCACAAATAGGTACAAATAATGTCAGGCAACACGATGCGGTGTTGACCACAAATAGGTACAAATAATGCCAGGCAACTAGACGCGGTGTCAACCACAAATAGGTACGAATAATGCCAGGCAACAAGACGCATTGTCGACCTCAAATATTTACAAATAATGTCAGACAACAAGACGCACTGTCGACCACAAATAGCCACAAATAATGTCAGGCAACAAGACGCGGTGTCGACCACAAATAGGTACAAATAATGTCAGGCAACAAGACGCACTGTCGACCACAAATGGCTACAAATAATGTCAGGCAACAAGACGCACTGTCGACTGCAAATAGGTACAAATAATGCCAGGCAACTAGAAGCGGTGTCGACCACAAAAAGGTACAAATAATGTCAGGAAACAAGACGCACTGTCGACCACAAACAGTTACAAATAATGTCGGGCAACAAGACGCGGTGTCGACCACAAATAGGTACAAATAATGTCAGACAACAGGACGCATTGTCGACTACAAATAGGTTTAAATAATGCCAGGCAAAAAGACGCACTGTCGACCACAAACAGCTACAAATAATGCCAGACAACAAGACGCACTGTCGACCACAATTAGTTACAAATAATGCCAGACAACAAGACGCACTGTCGACCACAAACAGTTACAAATAATGTCTGGCAACAAGACGCGATATAGACCACACACAGGTACAAATAATGTCAGGCAACAAGACGCGGTGTCGACCACAAATAGGTACAAATAATGTCAGACAACAAGACGCGCTGTCGACCATAAATAGGTGCAAATAATGCCTGGCAACAAGACGCGGTGTCGACCACAAATAGGTTCAACTAATGTCAGACAACAAGACACGGTGTCGACCACAAATAGTTACAAATAATGTTAGGAAACACGACGCACTGTCGACAGCAAATAGGTAAAAATAATGTCAGGCAACAAGACGCACTGTGGACCACAAAAGGTAACAAATAATGTCAGGCATTAGGACGCGGTGTCAACCACACATAGGTTAAAATAATGTCAGACAACAAGACGCGGTGTCGACCAAAAATATTAACAAATAATGCCAGGCAACAAAACGCACTGGCGACCACAAATAGTTACAAATAATACCAGGCGACAAAACGCGGAGTCGACCATAAATAGTTACAAATAATGTCAGGCTACAAGACGCGGTGGCGACTACAAATAGGTACAAATAATGTCAGGCAACAAGACGCACTGTCGACCACAAACAGTTACAAATGATGTCAGGCAACAAGACGTGGTGTCGACCACAAGTAGGTACAAATAATGTCAGGCAACAAGACGCAGTGTCGACCACAAACAGTAACAAATAATGTCAGGCAGCAAGACGCGGTGTCGACCACAAATAGGTACAAATAATGTCAGGCAACAAGACGCACTGTCGACCACAAATAGTTACAAATAATGCCAGGCAACTAGACGCACTGTCGACCACAAATAGTTACAAATAATGCCAGGCAACAAGACGCACTGTCGACCACAAATAATTACAAATAATGCCAGGCAACAAGACGCACTGTCGACCACAAACAGTTACAAATAATGTCTGGCAACAAGACGCGGTATCGACCACACAAAGATACAAATAATGTCAGGCAACAAGACGCGGTGTTGACCACTAATAGGTACAAATAATGTCAGGCAACAAGACGCGGTGTCGACCACAAATAGTTACAAATTATGCCAGGCAACAAGACGCGGTGCGACCACAAATAGGTACAAATAATGTCAGACAACAAGACGCGGTGTCGACCACAAATAGGTACAAATAATGTCAGACAACAAGACGCGCTGTCGACGATAAATAGGTACAAATAATGCCAGGCAACAAGACGCAGTGTCGACCACAAATAGGTACAACAAATGTCAGACAACAAGACGCGGTGTCGACCACAAATAGTTACAAAAAATGTCAGGAAACACGACGCACTGTCGACAGCAAATAGGTACAAATAATGTCAGGCAACAAGACGCACTTTTGACCACACATAGGTTTAAATAATGTCAGACAACAAGACGCGGTGTCTACCAAAAAATATTAACAAATAATGCCAGGGAACAAGACGCACTTGCGACATAGTTACAAATAATACCAGGCGACAAAACGCGGAGTCGAGCACAAATAGTTACAAATAATGTCATGCAACAAGACGCGGTGTCGACCACAAATATTTACAAATAATATCAGGCAACTAGACGCACTGTCGGCCACAAATAGTTACAAATAATGTCAGGCAACAAGACGCGGTGTCGACCACAAATAGGTAGAAATAATGTCAGGCAACAAGACGCGGTGTCGACCACAAATAGGTACATATAATGTCAGGCAACAAGACGCACTGTCGACCACAAATAGGTTCAAATAATGTCAGGCAACAAGACGCACTGTCGACCACAAATAGCTACAAATTATGTCAGACATCAGTACGCGGTGTCGACCACAAATAGGTACAAATAATGTCTGGCAACAAGACGCACTGTCGACCACAAATATCTACAAATAATACCAGGCAACAAGACGCGGTGTTGACCACAAATAGGTACAAATAATGTCAGGCAACAATACGCGGTGTCGACCACAAATAGGTTCAATTAATGTCAGGCAACAAGACGCGGTGTCGACCACAAATAGGTACAAATTATGTCAGACAACATGACGCGTTGTCGACCACAATAAGTTACAAATAATGTCAGGCAACAAGACGCGTTGTCGACCACAAACAGGTACAAATTATGTCAGACAACAAGACGCACTGTCGACCACAAATAGGTATAAATAATACCAGGCAACACGACGCGGTGTCGACCACAAATAGGTACAAATAATGCCAGGAAACAAGTAGCACCGTCGGCCACAAATAGGTTCAAATAATGTCAGGCAACAAGACGCACTGTCGACCACAAATAGTTACAAATAATGTCAGGCAATAGGACGCGGTTTCGACCACAGAGAGGTACAAATAAAGCTGTGTTTATACTACGGATACCTCGGGTTTTATTTTGTCAATGGAGGCAATATCGCATCATCTCGATTGTGTCAATGTATGCTTTTCGCATCATCTCGATTGTGTCAATGCATGCAATATTGCATCATCTCGATTGTGTCAATGCAGGCTTATCGCATTATCTCGATTGTGTCAATGCATGCACTATCGCATCATCTCGATTGTGTCAATGCAGGCTTATCGCATTATCTAGATTTTGGCAATGCCTGCAATATCGCATCATCTCGATCGTGTCAATGCATGCAATATCTCATCATATTGACTGTGTCAATGCAGGCTATATCGCATCATCTCGATTTTGTCAATGCAGGCAATATCGCATCATCTTGAGCTAGTCAACGCAGGCAATATCGCATCATCCTGATTGTGTCAATGCATGCAATATCTGATTATCTCGATTGTTTCAAAGCATGCAATATCTCATCAACTCGATTGTGTCAATGCATTCAATATCGCATCATCTCGGTTGGGTAACACGATTTAAGCCATCTTCATGCGTGTGCGTTTGTGGTAAGTGTACACATCGAAATGTGTACAAATTAAAAATTCCATAATGAATATGTACATATACATTTTAGTATGAATTATTATAAAGAAACAAACAGACGCGATTTAGATTCGGTAATAAATAACATTGAAACTCTTTATCGGAATATATTTTTTTATAGATTTTTTTTAAGATAAAGGGAAACATTTATAAGTTGTATAATGTATACAACTTTATTTCCTCAGAATACATGAAGAGCTAAAAAAATCAGACAAAAGTTTACAGTAGTTAACAAAAAGCATAAGCATAATATGTATACATAATACATTATTTTACACTTCTACAGCGATCAACACTGTACATATTGACATTATAAACAGAGTAAACTTATACACACATATGTTTGAAATAGTATTTATATGCATGGAATAAAAACAATTTGATATTGTTTAGGAAAATAAACCACCTAGAGGTAAACGAAACAGGAAACAGTATACATTTGGTATAAATATTAAACATATAATATCATAGTTTACCAATATATAAAGGCCCGGTCACACCGCCAGAGCTTTGCTGGAGCGTTCCTTGAACGGTATGAAGAGGGGCCGAATTTCGGCAACGCTCGTCACCGCGCACAAAATGGGGAAAAAAATCGAAAACACGGGCGTTGCCAAAGCGGTGCACCGCTGAAGCCAGCGTTGGTTTAGCGATGGTTTAACGGTAGTGAGCGGTAGCGAGCGTTGGTTTAGCGGAGACGCGAGCGTTGATAGAGCGGTGTTCTGCGCATGCGCGCGTCGGCTCGGCGGGAGTTTAAAGTTGGTATAGCGGCAAACCGCTTCTGACTACGAAACTGAACGGATCGCTTTGATAGACGTTCTGATAATTTTTGATAGAAGTCGATAGTTGAAGTCCATCATGCCACGTAGACAAAAGAAGTGGAAGGCTGGAGATGGAGAGGCAGCAGCCTCCAAGAAGATCATTACTGAGCAGGCTGCTGAACCAATGGAGTCAGGTAAATATAGGTAGCCCACTAGTTGTGTCAATAAATATTCAACAACTATGAAAACATACTGTTATGTATTTTACTTCAACAGGTTTAATGTATAATTCATTTGTTATACTTTGCAGAGACCAGTAATGCCACACCAGAATCCACTGCTAGCACAGCCACTGTTAACACAGCCACTGCTGCAACAGCCCAGGCAGGGACAGCTATTGATGAAGGTAATCGCCAATAGAAATATTTAATTTAGTGATAATAATAATAATAATAATAATAATAATAATAATAATAATAATAATAATAATAATAATAATAATAATAATAATAATAATAATAATAATAATAATAATAATAATAAT
>VMBQ01010392.1:0-27321 GCA_007657795.1 Dreissena rostriformis | reverse complement strand
TCGATTGTAACAGGTATTGTGTTTGTAACAATGTATTAGGTTGATTGAACTTTATTTGATAGACATACATGAGACATAATATTTTTACATTGAATTTGATTTTAGCAATAAGAACTCTGAGCTGTATGAATGTACTCATAAAAGCTCAGAGCATTAAATAAGAACTAACATGCACATAAACTCTTATGGTGTCCATTACTATGAACATACCACTTTTCTTGACTGCTCAGGACGGATTTGAAAACATGCAAATTCATGCATTTGACACAAGCAAATTTAAATTGACTCTTGGAAGACCCAAGCAAGTTTATTGCCTATCCTCATTTTAACGCTATGAAATACTGATCAGAGAGTCCAGAGTTCGCGAGTCCAGAGTTCAGTGATTTAAAAAAAATCGGTCCGACGGACCGACAACAATCGGATGAAAAATGGCTTCAAAAAGATCACTCAAAGTAATGAATTTATCCACAAAAACACATGCAAACTTGTTTCAACAGGAATTTGTGAGCATTTCTGTTATAAAGTTTCATTATTTTAATGTTAAGGGAAGGATATCAGGGATGGAAACTAACTTTTTACTATTGGTTGCCCGCACGGGCAACCATCTTTAGTATCTTGGTTGCCCAGCTAAAGAGTAACAAGCCCAGAAATATGTACATGTTGTGTCATGTGTATCTTATACATTCTTTAAATACAATAATAGATAATTAAATAATATTGCTGACATGACAAACTTTCAGTGCATTATGTATCATTATTCTGAGCCTGGATTGAATCATTTCCTATACCTAAATAATAAATTAATATTATTTTACTCATTATTGATCCACAGTCGCCAATTTTGATGGCACTGAATAGTTTCAAGCTTTAACAAAAAAGTAAGTTGCCCAGCCGGACTAACAACTTTTGAAATTGAGTTGCCCGGGCCAAAATCTACTCGCCCCGGGCTCACGGGCAACCACTAATTTCCATCCCTGGATATATTTTAATTAAGATATCAACAATTTCAGAAATCAAAAGTAGGTCAATCACTCGATGTACTATATTTCGGATATGTTAAAATTCGGACATATACATATAGGAATATTTATGTGTCGATTTGTTGTTAATAGTTTGTAAAAATATGTTTTGTGATATTACTGTTATATCAGACAACAAAAATGGACGGTGACAATTATCTTGGGCCTTTTTATCAAGAAATAGGTGTGAACAACATTCATTTAATTGAACCTATTAAATATGGATCAGAAAATTATGATAACATGTATTCTTCAAAATGCCATAACTTTGATTCTTATAGAGACATCTTTAAGAATTAAAAAAAATCTTGAAATGTCTTTTTCATGCCTTTACAATGGTAAGGGTTTTATTGTAATTGCAATAACATTAAAAAAAATGACTTGGGGTTGCTATTTAGTCGGACTGACAGAAACTGATTGGGACTGACAAGTATTTCAAGTCAGTCAGTCTGAATTACTGACAGATTTTTCACAATTTTGCGAACCCTGGAGAGTCTAACTTACTAATACACATATGGAGGGTGATCTACTTTGGCGCTAAGGAAAAAAACTTAATAGCCAATTTCATAACTGAGTTAGGCTAGCATCCGACGACGCGCATTGGAGATATTTTATCTTATATTTCTTGTTATGAGTTGCATTATTTTACCATTTACTGAATACTCAATGCACATTGTGAATCCTACTCATTTNTTTTTTTTTTTTTTTTGGGGGGGGGGGGGGTATATTTTGGTATTTTACATTTAATATTATTTTTTCTTATTCTAAACAACACAGTACAATAACCTTGCAATCATATTTCCAGTTGAAACATCAATAAAACCAGCTAAATACGCATCGTTGACAATCACAACAGTGTTACTGAATCAGAATGACATCAATTAAAAATATGGCTTCAAAAGATCTAGTTATATATCAGTTTTAAAATACCTTATTCCTTTACCTTGCCTACATTTTCGTGCGGTGTACGTTGTCAACTTTTAGCTCTTTACCAGTCTAGATGCCATGTTTTTTTCCCAGTCTTGAAGAAACTTTGTCAGAATGTTAACATAAGCAATATCTAGACTGAGTTTGAATTTGGATCACTTGCATCAAAAAACTAGGTCACAATTTAGATTCTTAGAAAAACCACATTTGTGACTCAATCTTGACGAAACTTTAGTCCGAATGTTTATCTCGAAAATATTTAATTTCAGGCCAAATTTGTATCTGGGTCACATGCGTCCAAAAACTAGGTCACTAGGTCAAATCTAAGAAAAGCCTTGTAACCACTCTAGAGGCCACGTCTATGACTCAATCTTGATGAGCCAAGTTTGAAACTGGGTCACGTGGTCAAATCTCAGAAAACCCTTGTTACCACTCTTTACCTGCATTTATGAATTTGATGAAACTTGGTCAAAATGTTATATTGACGATATCTAGACCAAGTTTGTTGGCATTAATGACAAAATAACAAGATAATATACCAAACCTACATTGTTGCAGCCTCTCCCTCTATTTGTTTAAAGAGTTATTGGCCCCTACTTTTACAAAAAGCCCTGTACTTTTTTGTATCAAAATAAAAAGAAAGAGATAAAACATTGATTTTTCTTTACAGTTCCAGAATGGAGGACAGAAGACTTGTTAAATGCGTACAAAAGTAGTTGTGAGCGCCATGGGACTAAGCCATTGAACAAGATACTCAAACAGTTGCAGGCAAGTTTTATTTGTGCTTGTGGAGTGAGTTTTAATTGATATGTGTTTTATGTTAAAACATAGTGTTCGATACTTGTAAGTTATGAATACATATTTACTGCAAACAATTTTCAAAACTTCAAATTTTGATAACCTTTATGCCATAGTGTAAAAATCATTTCTCTATATTGGGAGTTTGTGTTAAAATATATATGCTGCATTATTCCATTCAATAATGTTAAATTAATGATTTTAAAGTGCATCATTCCTGATCCAATTTTGGTATAAATTTTCCCAGTTTGCATTTACACTACAAACTACTCTTTGGAACAAAATCCAACAGGATCCCAAAATGACTGATAACAGAAACTACCTTGAAGTAATATATATAAATTAAATAATCTGTGAAGTAAGTAAAAGTAAATAAATTGAAAGTTACTCTTATTTCAGTGCATTGAAAATGTTGGCGAGCGGTACGAAATCCTGAGTCTGAAAGGTACACATAGTTCTCTCTTGATTTATGAGTTTAATTTTTCATTTAAATTAAATACAAACTAAAAAGACTTGTTTGCAAGCAACATACACCCTTGCAACATCTGGAGCAATAGGACAAGGCTGTAATTGTGGTATTGCTTATCAGAGATATATAAAAGGAAATATGGTTTATCTAAATTCTTAAAATGAATCTCTCTGATTGTTCAGTGTAAAATAACAAAAGAAGTGTTATTAACTAGCCAAGAAATAACACAAAACTGATCCTTAAAAGGCTAAGTGAAATATAGATTTCTCATTTCACTCGCAAACATATTTGTCTTATCATGTTACATTCAATATACAATGTGTACCATCATTGTTAATCAGCCAATGAACAACAAGATGCCAGATGCCTGGCTATTTAACTACTTTGGAAAATTCCTTCGTAGTTTAATTCTTATTTTTAAGAATTCCAAATAAATGGTTATTGGCTGGTAAACATTGCAGGGATTTCATTCGATTTTAAAAACTAGGAGACCTCTGTCTTCAATATTAATCATTGATTCCAAATAAAACATTTAATTAAAGAAATATATCATATAAATTTTTTATACGCACATGTTGCATTTTTTGTGAATGGTAATTTTTCTTTGTAAAAAAACAACGAGTTCCTTAACCTTATTCTTGACAGATTATCAAGAAAATTGTACATATAAAGCAGAATTCTGTTGCAATAAACATCCTTTAATGATATGTAAATATTATTTTAAAATAAGACTTTTTTGTTTTCTTCTTGCGGCATTACCAGGTGAGCGTCTGGACCTGCGGCAGTGTGAGAGTCTGGAAGACATTCTGAAGCATGTTCGGTTCCGCTGCATTGACCTCGAGGCCACACACCTCGATGATGAGGTAACAGATTAGTGCTCTAACTTCTTGTCCCAGTCTTTTTAATGCTCACTCTTCCGTTTTCAGTGTGTGTAAAACTGAAATTTGACGAACGAAAAATTCCATGATAGCCCGTCTGGTTTTTTCATGCCCAGTGATCCACATGTTCCTGAGTTATGTGCCCTTGAAATAATCCATTTTCATGCATAAATTATCTATGGTTTTGTAGCGAACTACTTCTACATTTTTCAAGCTATTGAATTGAAACTTGGAATGGGTCTTCACCATGAGGAGCATATGTGCAAGACAAGTTTTGCATGCACTGTGATCCACATATTCGTTAGTGTTTCATCCAGACCTAAACTGGGCTGGTCATGTTCGTAAGTGTTTTATCCAGACCTAATCTGGGCTGGGCTGTGCAATGCCCTTTTTTCACCACCTTGTCCTTTCCAAAGCCAATTTGCACCTCTACCCTTTCATCAACTGATAAAATGTTCAGCCTTTGTGTTGAATTTGATTGGATATCAGCAAGGGATAAGCTGATAAGATTAGCTGCCTTTCAAAGCCAATTTGTGCCCTTGGCCTTGTATCAATGATTGCATTGCTTTTTATGTCCCCCACTCTATACTGGGGGACATATTGTTTTTGCCCTGTCTGTTGGTTTGTTTGCACAAACTTTAACATTGGCCATAACTTTTGCAATATTGAAGATAGCAACTTGATATTTGGCATGCATGTGTATCTCATGGAGCTGCACATTTTGAGTGGTGAAAGGTCAAGGTCATCCTTCAAGGTCAAAGGTCAAATATATGGGTCAAAATCGCTCAAAAGGGAACATAGTGTTTCACAAACACATCACTTGTTACAGAGGTTTTTGTCTTGACTATTTATTGGATACAGGGTTCCCAGCCAACCTGGAAATCAGGGAAAACCTGGAAAAAGACTTTCACTTTTTCCAGACCGGGAAAGGTCAGGGAATTTGGGAAAAGTTCCTGAAATCAGGGAAAAATCAGGGAATTAAAAAAAAAATCGCGAGTGGACAACAACGGTATTGTTTTACACTATTCGGTCCCGATTAAGACCGCAAACGGCCCGCAGTTTAATACAAGAAATAGGTCGAAATTATGATCCTGGAATTTTAAATTTCCATCAGGGAAAAATCAGGGAATTTTGTTCATACCAAAAAGCTGGGAACCCTGTGGATACCAATAAGCAACACACTGATTAAGAGGCAGTACCAGTATATCATTTAATTATGCAATGCAATTATTTTTTAACAGGTACTCATAAATTGATTGTAATGTGTAAACTCATTTGGCCTTATGATAAGCTGTCTCTCTCTCTGTCTCTCCCGTTCTCTCTCTCACGGTTATGATGATTTCACTTGCAGATGGCTGTTGCACTTTTCGAGATGATCGAGTATTACGAGTCCGCGTGCAAGCTCAATATTTCGTTCAACAAGGGTATAGGACCCCGAGGGTGGCAATCTTGCTCTAAGCTCGTTAGAAAGGTAAGCTTTTCATTTTGTGATCATGGGCATAATTCAGTAAGCATTTTTTTTTTTATCAGTTTATAATTATATAAATATGATCTCTTTTTGTGCACATAATTAATTTGACTGACTTATTTGGATGAATTGTGCAATAACTGAAGTGTTAGTAGAATTGTTACCTTCATAATTGCAATATAATATAGAATAGAAAATAGGCCCCATTATACTGATATGTAGTTATTATTGACAGAAATGAATACAATGTTCTTTAAGCAATAAGTTTGTAAGGTGCTTTAGTCATGTTGCAGATGTCCCACATCATCACAATGTAAGAACTGTTCATTCATTTCAGTATGTAGTCTAGTGTTGCATACAGTTTCTTTTGCAATATGTTAGTTGGAAATGTTAAACTTGAAATGGCCTTAACTTCTTACGCTTGTTGTTGTTCAAGCATAGTTTCGATATCAAAGGTCAAGTAATAATCTATGACAGGGCTTTTTCCCATCTTTGTGAAGCGGCCTTTGCCCCCTCATTTTGTGAAAAAATGAGTTGCAAACTGTTCAAAATTGTGAAAAAAAATAGTTGCAAACTGTTCAAAACAGTGAAATGTTTTGTTCAGAACTTTTTTAAATTGTGAAAATGTTAGTCGCGAACATCTCAAATTCGTATAAAACGACCATTTCCTAAGAAGGATAAAATGCCCTGTATTAAGTTAAGTTCACCTTGTGTAAGTAATTGTATAATGATTGTATATCTGCTCAAGTCATACGCCATGTAACACTGTTATGCGTATTCTTCTTCAGACTCCGTGTTTGATATTCATTGATGCCCGCAACTGTGACCTCAACGAGAGAGTGATCCCAATATTTGGACGCGCGCTTCGAATGGGCTGCTTCCTTCAACGCCTTCAACTCCAGAGTGCAAACATCGCCGGAAGAGCTCTTATTATCCTAGGTTGGATTAAGTTCACCCTCTTGATTGATTTTTGAAACATTGCCATATTTACTGCTTGCGTCATTCACTGCTTTGTTATCAATTTATCCTTTTTCTGGGAAAACTGGTCTAAATTGATGTGCGTTAAGTGTGGTCTAATGTGTGTGTGTGTGCATAGGCTAATCAGGGACGAAACTCTTGCTAAATTTTTGCTAAAAAGATTTTTGCTAAAAAGGGACTTCCTTTAAACCAAAAGTACCATAAAAGCGGAAATTATCATCCATGATAAGCCTGTGCAGACTGCACAAGCTTATCTGGGAAACACTTAACGCACATGCATTAAGACCAGTTTTCCCAGAGCGATCGCTATATTGATAATAAAGCAGTGAATGACACTGGCAGTGTATGTAGCAATAGTACAAAAATAACTTAAACATAAAATTGTATCAAGAATGGATTGCTTTTGATACTCAAATCTGTTTGTATCTGTAGTGAATGATTGAATAAGCTGAATATGAATTGTAGATTAGCAGAGACTTATTGGTTTGCTTATGTCAGTCAGTGTGTAGACTACATTTCTTACTGTCCCAACAGTTTTTATCGCACCTAACGTGTCCTTCAAAAAACTTGATAAAATGTTTGTGGGCATATATTCTGGGCAAAGTAAAAAAAATCAACCAAAGAGCCACAGAAAGTTTGGACTTGTGGCTCTGATTAATTATCCCCCGCCAGAGGCGGAGGGATATTGTTTTGGCATTGTCCATCCGTCCGGCTGTCCGGCCGTCTGGCCGGCACTTTTGTGTCCGGAGCCATATCTTGGAAGTGCTTTGGCGGATTTCATTGAAACTTGGTATGAGTATATATATGGATAAGACGATGATGCACGTCAAATGGCATTGTACACCATCTGTTAATAACGGAGTTATGGCCCTTTGTATCTTGAAAAAATGCTTTTTACTATAGGCACTTTTGTGTCCGGAGCCATATCTTGGAAGTGCTTTGGCTGATTTCTTTGAAACTTGGTATGAGTATATATATATATCGATAAGACGATGATGCACGCCAAATGGCATTGTACACCATCTGTTAATAACAGAGTTATGGCCCTTTGTATCTTGAAAAAAATGCTTTTTACTATAGGCACTTTTGTGTCCGGAGCCATATCTTGGAAGTGCTTTGGCGGATTTCATTAAAACTTGGTATGAGTATATAAATGGATAAGAGAATGATGCACGCCAAATGGCATTGTACACCATTTGTTAATAACGTAGTAATGGCCCTTTGTATCGTAGTATGTTCATCTGTCCGATTTGCACCCATCCTTAAACAAAATATATGTTGCGGGGGATATCAATTCTACGAATTTGCTTGTTTGTGTTGTATTGATTTATTTGTATAATTATCCTTCTATCTGTTTCCCCTCTGTAAGGTCCAACATATTTCTATGTAGAAATTGTGCAATATTCCTAATAATGCATGTATGTAATATTACAGATTGGAAATACAATTATGCAATTATTTTTTTTTAATATCAGTACTGTGTATTTAATACATTTATTTATTTATTTAAACAATAATAACAAAATATTTCCTACATTAGTAATGTAAGAAATAATTCAAGTGTACTTCGTTACATTTTATTAACAAATTTATATCAAATTTGTACATTAAATGTGTTGCGGTTGATTTAAATACATCTGAATATGAATGGAATCGAACAAATACATTAAACACTATTTTTTTTTTAAATTTTCCTTATAAATTGCTTCCCATCTATTACAGCTTTTGTTTATTAACCATTTAACATGTTCCAGTGGCAGCCTTGCGTATGAACGACATACTGAAGGAGCTGTTTATCGGGGACAACAAGTTTGTGGCGACGGACGGCATACAGATTGGCAACCTGCTCAAATACAACCACAAACTGGAGTTGCTGGACTTGAGAAACAACCACCTGCAGGTATGCTGGTCCAATGGCAACAAACTTTGTTGGGATTTAAAAATTATGATGTGTATATGCTATTTCGCAAATATTATCACGTGTACTGGCGAAGTCAATTCTGTTGTTGTGAAGAAAAAAAATTAACTGTTTAAACAAATCATAGTACTTAATTATTTTGTGCCACTTTAAGTGTAAATTTAAATCAAAGATCAAATGTAATAAGCATTCCCTATTTATTCAGTATTTTAAAGGTGAGATTATTATTGAGATTGAGAACTTTCATAGTTATTGCACTAAATATTTCACATCTTTAGTATCCGTTTTCTATATTTTCCTATTACAAAACATTTCAGTATTTGGTTTATAAAAGTTCTCTTTGAGTCAAGTTTATTTCTTTTCGTGGTTAATACTGTCTAATAGGCTTAGCATAGGTAAATGTGGATGAAGGGCATACTATATATGAATGGTAACATCATTTTATGGGATGAAGTTATGCTGACTTTAAATACTGACATCATTGAAATCCTTGTGGTCATGCTAACATTTTAAGCTAAAATCATTTGAGCTTTTTCATGCAAAAATTAATATTAAGCCATATCTGGCCACTTAAGCTCCAGACCAGCCTACGCATCTNTCTGTTGAGGGCAATGGCAAGGTGTTATATGAACATATTTCAAAGACGAAGCCATAAGTGTGTTTCATGGTCAAACGTGTCCAAGTTGCGAATGTGGAACCGCACATGTTTTCACTTAAAAAAAATATAAAATAATGAACAAGTTTTAAACCAGTTCCGATTTTTATTTATGTTGGGAAAATAATGTTGACCTTTTTCCAGAGAACTTCTTACAGCAATATTCTGTATCGAAAGTTTAAACCTCTCGAATCCGTTTCCTGGGTTGAACCATACTTGGGTCTTTGAGGTGATCAGAAGAACGCCCCCACAGTGGGATCGAATCCGGTCGGTAGGCGGACACCACTGGTAAAATGTTTTACCAATTTCCAGAGAACGTATTGCAGCAATAGTCTGTATCGAAAGTGATTCATGCCATGCTTTAAATTTGGTAAACCTATAAAAAAAAAATAAACGAGCGCACGCAACTGACAATATTGGCGTTATCTTATATGAAAATGTGCCTTGATCTGTCTTAATTTCATTGTTTGTGTAGCATTAGGCATTATTCTGACATATAATTGTCAGAGAATATTTGGTCTGCGAATTTAAGTCTCGCCATGTGTCTCAACGTGCTTTAGCATGGTTACGACGCTGATACAGTTAATGTGTATGACACACTGTCGTACAAGGTTGCAAACTAATTATTTCATGATTATGCAATGCATTTTGGGTAGATAGAGCCAAACAATAGCGTGGCGTTATATTTTTCGGCGTAGCTGTTTAACCCAGCTTTTCGCCTCAAATGACCTTTTACATAACGCCAGCAGGCCCGAATGAAAACACTTCATTTATTCCATTGGCTGATTTGAGCATAATCCCCCAGAACATTGGCAACATCACCGCGTCTTTGTAGTAAAGGTTTTAACACTGTTCAGTGTATGAAGTTGCGGATTACTCTCTGCAGCTTCATACTAAACGTAGACACACATTTTTGTTCAATTACAATTACGCATTGCCGGTATATTCCATCGCCAAGACTTTCAGGTTCAGTGCTGGGTCAGTAAATCGTATGGGGAATATCTTTTTTTAAATATATTTCTTGTGTATTGTTACTTTTGACCTTCCAGAAAAATGTTCGCCGTAAATATAGAAATCAGGTCCTTGCGTGCATCCCACCTTAAAATCCGTCCATGTATGTGAAAGTCGGATAAACACTGTTTTTACTATTAGTTGTTGTATTTTGACATTTGAATATAATTATTGACATTGAGCTAACAAGTAAAATGGTATGTTCTTTCATATAACATACTGTCTCATATATACTTTGACATTTCCATCATGTTATTTCAAATCAGTGTTTTTGGAGTGTGTGAGCTCCAATACGCTCAATTTTGACGATATAAGTATTTAAAACATGCGAAATATAAACAGTTGGAGACTTTTCTAACGCAACACGTTTCAAACTTGAATATCTCATTTATAAGTTAATATTTTTATTTAAAATTGAACATGTGATCATTTGACTACATTCTAAGCAAGGTCACGATAGAATCCTTCATCCGGACGCTTTAGCGAGTGGTGGTATGTATGGTTTTATCTTTTTGCACGTGAAATTTTGAAACGCAATATTATTCTAAATTTATTTCAATTTCATCATTTTATGCGGGTTCTTGCATCAGGATAACATAAAACTAGTGTTTTTATTTAATGTATGGCTCATATGAATATTCAGGAGCGCAACCCCGCAGTTTAACAAATTGCAGATTACCTGCAAGTGTATTGGATACTTTTGAAACGCAACACTTTTCAAACTTGAATGTCTNGGGGGGGGGGGGTAAGATTTGTTTTACGTTTCAAGTGAAAGGTTACAATACAGTTAATATTTTATTTAATAATAGTTCATTGTCTGTAATACTCGTTAAAAATCGTCAGCACTATAAATGCTGTTTTTGTCCCCAAAAAATCGCAAGATTTATGGGGATTTTTTTAACCAGTTCACAAAGATTAATTTAAAAATTCACACACAAATGTTTTATGTATAGAATAATGAGTATTAATGCTGTGGCATAGTGTACATGGTGTCTGCCTAGCGACCGGGAGGTCACAGGTTCAATCCCCACTGTGGGAGCTTTGTTTAGATTTCCCCCATAGACACAAAGTACTGGTTCTAGTCCCAGGAAACAGGCTCGAGAGCGTTTCACATAAGCCTCAGGCTTTCAATACAATTGAGCTAAAATAAATAGGTTTAAACTAATGAGTTTTTTTGTTGTAGACAACTGCAGTTCATTTAGAGACATTGAATCTAGGCCACAATCCAATAACAAACGAGGGCATCTACATTCTAAAGGATGGTTTACTCAAATCCAAGGGGCTTCTCAAGCTGGGCTTGTCTGGTACAAGGATCTCATGCGAAGGTAAGCTATATATGAGCCATGCTCTGTGAAAAGGGTGTTTAATGCATGTGCCTTAAGTGTCATCCCAGATTAGCCTGTGCAGTCTGCACAGGCTTATCAGAGATGACACTTTCCGCTTGTATGATATTTTTCGTTTAAAGAAAGTATGTTCTTGGTAAAAATACAACTTAGGCGGAAAGTGTCGTCCCTGATAAGCCTGTGCAGACTGCACAGGCTTATCTGGAACGACACTTTATGCACATGCATAAAATACCCTTTTCACAGAGGGCGGCTCATGAATAACATACACATCATACTGCTTCTAGCTGACCTGAGCACATCGAGCTCATGGTGAACTTTTATGATTGCCTTTTGTTCCTCTTCTGTGTCTTGCGTTGTCTACCACTCTTAAGGCCACATTAATTGCCAAATGTTCATGAAATTTGGTCTGAATATTTTTTTATAAACATGGCCACCAGGAGGTTGGGATGGGGCAGTTCTCATATAGCTTAAGTTAAACTTTACAAATACTCTCACGGTCACATTTTTTGTTCAATCTTCAGGAAAACTTGCTCAGAAAATTTTTTTGGATTATATTTTGGCCGAGTTTGAAAGTTGTTTTTGTGCATTGAAACACATGGCCACCAGGGGATGGGGCAGTTTCCTAACATGTCTTCAGTAACACCTTGTCACGCTTTTGGCCAAATGTGAAACTTGATCAGAACTTTTGTTCTAATGACATCTCACAGGGGTGTCAATTTTCCGGATTATTTCGGAATTCCGGATTTTAACCACCCAGGGTAAATTTTGAGATCAATGTAAATGCGATGAGTTTTTTTTTAGGGGGGGGGGGCTGACTTTTTCATTCGATCATCTATGGCATTCCGGAAATTTTCACTCGTTATCGATTTCGCTCGTTCTCAGCACTCGGGTTTGACCAGTTCGGCATTCACAGTTTTTCACCTCGGCACTTTTAAATTATCACCTATTTAATTGATGTTCAATCAGTTTGCACAGTTTATATACAAACCACGTTTGCCACTTTAAGAAGGTGTGAAATATGACAGGCAAACATATGTTTTCGGGAAAAAAAAATCCGGAAAAA
Source organism: Dreissena rostriformis (assembly GCA_007657795.1). Lineage (NCBI taxonomy): Eukaryota > Metazoa > Mollusca > Bivalvia > Myida > Dreissenidae > Dreissena > Dreissena rostriformis. The sequence continues at coordinate 14,791 of VMBQ01010392.1, read as the reverse complement.
AGCATCGTACTGAAGTATGAGCATCCTAGAACTTGGTCCGTATTCCGTATTTTGTTGAATTCTCAAATGCGCATAATTAGACTTGTAATCCAAAACATTCTTCCCAATCCGAATTTTAACTCGACATTATCACATTCTTAAAAAAACTGCCAATGTACATTGTGTTTTAACCTTCGTCTCGATAAAAGCGCTCGCAAATTATTTCCTTTATGTACAACGTCAAGTCAAACGCATGGAAAGCGTGCGTGTATTAAATTTTTGTTAAATGTTTGGTGGTAAATTTTAACAGAATGATTTGGCGAATGATTTGGAATTGTCATTTCCTCAAACTTAATTGCAAATCAAACACGCTGTATCTTTATCGTTACGGTCGTTTACTTAAGTCATTATTGAAACAGTTATTGTACTGTATGCTGATGAAGCAGAAAATTCGGACGAAACTGGATAAAGTGTTGGGTGTTGTGAAAACACGCTTACTAGTAGCAGTTCTACTGACCTATTGTGTAGACTGCGATGTTTTGACAAAATGGATTTAAATGTGCGAAAGCGACTCTTTGCGGATAGGGTCCATAATTACTGAATAAATTGTTCAGAATATATAAATGATTGTTTAAATAAAAACGCTCTTAGATATATAAGGCCGGTTTACGTGAATACAAAAAAAGACTCCTGGAAGGCTAAAAAATATGAGTCGCGGGTATTTTAGTAAGTCGGTCGGGTAACTGCAAACAAACAATTTTATTAAAATTTTAAAATTTCCAGTGTTTGTTCAATTTAGATTTTCATTAATACTGTAAAGAATACATTTACTGCACAGAAATTATACATTAAGCTAGGGCGCGGGCCCTTCGCCCCTGACGAGGACATTCCACCTCAGACCCATGCATCTACATGAAATTTTAAAGAAATAGATTGTGATATTATCCCGCCAAACTAACTTTTTTTTCCGTTTTGAATCACTTAAAAATACAGGTGTCTTTAAGCTCAGAAGAAGTGATTTCTTTGTTACACATAAGCTAAAATGCAGGAGCTTCCGGGGGTCTCCAGCCCCCTGGACCCCTGGCCAGGGCTTTGCCCTGAACCCATCAGGGGCCCTATCGGCCCCCAGGCCCCCAGATACATTTTTCAGGATATCAAATTTGGGACAATTGACACCCCTGATCTCAGCAGTATCCTAAAAATGGTTCTGGTGAAAAAGCAAGCTCAGACGCCACATTTATTACACAAACATCACAAAACTGCTCTCAACAGTTGAGTTCCTTCTGATCTCAGGTGAACGATTTAGAGCCTTTGGCCCCTTTAATATATTTCCCAGCATCTTTTGTTGAGTCTATTGGATGGGCTATTGTTTTGCCAAAAAATGTTTAAGATTCCAATTCAGCTAACGTCAAAAGATTCATTGCTATTCATAGTCCTTAACATGAACACATATTTTATTGCAAATAACAAACAAAATACACATTATCGTGTATAAATTAGTTAAACGACTGACCATGCAATACCCAACTAATATGATTGGATAAAAAATGTGGACTAATTTAAATATGACTGGCATTTGTCGAAGTGAAATCTGTATATTTATTGTGGAATGTTGTTCAAATAAAAACATATTAGAATCAGATTGAAATACTAGGTAAATTGTTAACTTATCCACATATTTGATTTTTTTCCACTTACCAATACACCTGCTTTTGTGCATTTATTAAGGCCATGCTGGTGATGATGTTATATGATGATTACAATGGTGATGGTGGTGTTGGGTGATGCGGATGATCACCTTTTTTCTGTGGGAACTTGTGTTAAATTTTCAATCTGTATAACAATACTTTCAGGAGCTGTGGCATTAGCAGAGGTAATAGCGGACAATACAAAACTCATCCGAGTGGATCTACAGGAGAACGATGTTAAAACTGCCGGGCTTATGGCTCTGTCCTTGTCCCTTAAGGTCAACCAAAACATCACACGCCTAGACATCGACAGGGATACTAAAAAGGAATCGGTACAGTATTTAATGTCTTAAAAATAAGTAACGGTGGTTACAAGATACATTTATAGTGTGTTAGTGCTCAGTACGGTGGTTACAAGATACATTTATAGTGTGTTAGTGCTCAGTACGGTGGTTACAAGATACATTTATAGTGTGTTAGTGCTCAGTACGGTGGTTACAAGATACATTTATAGTGTGTTAGTGCTCAGTACGGTGGTTACAAGATACATTTATAGTGTGTTAGTGCTCAGTACGGTGGTTACAAGATACATTTATAGTGTGTTAGTGCTCAGTACGGTGGTTACAAGATACATTTATAGTGTGTTAGTGCTCAGTACGGTGGTTACAAGATACATTTATAGTGTGTTAGTGCTCAGTACGGTGGTTACAAGATACATTTATAGTGTGTTAGTGCTCAGTACGGTGGTTACAAGATACATTTATAGTGTGTTAGTGCTCAGTACGGTGGTTACAAGATACATTTATAGTGTGTTAGTGCTCAGTACGGTGGTTACAAGATACATTTATAGTGTGTTAGTGCTCAGTACGGTGGTTACAAGATACATTTATAGTGTGTTAGTGCTCAGTACGGTGGTTACAAGATACATTTATAGTGTGTTAGTGCTCAGTACGGTGGTTACAAGATACATTTATAGTGTGTTAGTGCTCAGTACGGTGGTTACAAGATACATTTATAGTGTGTTAGTGCTCAGTACGGTGGTTACAAGATACATTTATAGTGTGTTAGTGCTCAGTACGGTGGTTACAAGATACATTTATAGTGTGTTAGTGCTCAGTACGGTGGTTACAAGATACATTTATAGTGTGTTAGTGCTCAGTACGGTGGTTACAAGATACATTTATAGTGTGTTAGTGCTCAGTACGGTGGTTACAAGATACATTTATAGTGTGTTAGTGCTCAGTACGGTGGTTACAAGATACATTTATAGTGTGTTAGTGCTCAGTACGGTGGTTACAAGATACATTTATAGTGTGTTAGTGCTCAGTACGGTGGTTACAAGATACATTTATAGTGTGTTAGTGCTCAGTACGGTGGTTACAAGATACATTTATAGTGTGTTAGTGCTCAGTACGGTGGTTACAAGATACATTTATAGTGTGTTAGTGCTCAGTACGGTGGTTACAAGATACATTTATAGTGTGTTAGTGCTCAGTACGGTGGTTACAAGATACATTTATAGTGTGTTAGTGCTCAGTACGGTGGTTACAAGATACATTTATAGTGTGTTAGTGCTCAGTACGGTGGTTACAAGATACATTTATAGTGTGTTAGTGCTCAGTACGGTGGTTACAAGATACATTTATAGTGTGTTAGTGCTCAGTACGGTGGTTACAAGATACATTTATAGTGTGTTAGTGCTCAGTACGGTGGTTACAAGATACATTTATAGTGTGTTAGTGCTCAGTACGGTGGTTACAAGATACATTTATAGTGTGTTAGTGCTCAGTACGGTGGTTACAAGATACATTTATAGTGTGTTAGTGCTCAGTACGGTGGTTACAAGATACATTTATAGTGTGTTAGTGCTCAGTACGGTGGTTACAAGATACATTTATAGTGTGTTAGTGCTCAGTACGGTGGTTACAAGATACATTTATAGTGTGTTAGTGCTCAGTACGGTGGTTACAAGATACATTTATAGTGTGTTAGTGCTCAGTACGGTGGTTACAAGATACATTTATAGTGTGTTAGTGCTCAGTACGGTGGNGTGATTTAACTCTTTCAGTGCTGGAACCGAATTTTGAAGGCCTTTGCAAACAGTTTGGATCCAGATGAGACGCCACAGAACGTGGCGTCTCATCAGGATCCAAACTGTTTGCTATTCTGATAGTATTCTTTGAAAAAAATCGAAGAAAATGCTAATTTTAAAAATTCAGCAGACAACATTTTAGCAGACGACAAATTTTCCAGCATGCAAAGGGTTAACCTTGTGTTTCTTGATATATTTCTTGATCAGTGTCAGTATTGTCCTCTTCAAATGATACAAAATCATAGTTTCTTTTCTTATTGGTTATTCTAGCCCAATAAAAGGGGCTTACATGTAACACATGTTTATGGTAGTTTTTAGCTCCACTAGTCACCAAGTGTGGGCGTTCCTAAATGCTCAAGTTAAGGTAACGTGCATCATCTTCATATCACTGTTTGTACTTCATGTATTCAATTGAACACCTGTTCAGGCTCATTGTATGAGTTTATCTGGACCAAGTTCCATAACTCCGACCTGCAATTTAGCACATGTATCCCTATTTGTACTTAAAAATGTGGTTTAGGTAAACATGCAACATTTCTATTGCACTTTTCCTAGTAAAGGTATTTAATTGAAACTTCACACATGCTTTCACGGTCTTTGTGTGTGGTCGCTTACCAAGGTTCATTACTCTGACCTTCAACTTAGCAGAATCATGCCCCTTTTTGTACTAAGAAATTAGCTAAAGGTCAAGGTGCAGCATATCCTTATCTTTGTTTCAACTACTGGTGTTCAATTGAAACTGACACATGTGTTAAGGATTATTGTGAGAGGTCACTTACCTAGTTCCATTTTTCTTCAGAATTAGGCCCTTTTATGCCCCCGGTAGGGTGGCATATAGTGATCGCACTGTTCGTCTGTCTGTCCTTCTGGAATTCCGTCACACTTGCGTTTAAGGTTTCGAAAATTGGTCATAACTTTTGCAATATTTTGATCATTGCAACTTGATATTTGGCATGCATGTGTATCTCATGTAGCTGCACATTTTGAGTGGTGAAAGGTCAAGATCATCCTTCAAGGTAAATAAAAACAAAAAAAAAGGCGCAGTAGGGGGCATTGTGTTTCTGACGAACACATCTCTTGTTGTATTGGGAAATTTGGTTAAGTTAAACATGCAACATCTCTATGTCACTGTTTCGACTACATGTATACCCTTGAAACTTCACACATATGTTTGGGCATTGTTTGAGGTCACTGACCAAGTTCCATAACTCTTACCTGTAATTGAGCAGAATTATGCCCCTTGTTGAACTTAATATATTCTGTATAAGGTTTGTGTGCACTACTTGAGATCTTAAATTAAGATGACATATGTTTATTATCCCAAACCAGGGCGTCAAGGACTATGCAGAGCAGCAGAGGAGGCTGCAGCGAGACATTTCCAATTATCTGGAGGCCAACAGAGATTGCGCTCGCAAGCTCCTTGAGGAGAGGTGTATGTTGGAAGAAAAGAACCGGGAGAATGCTCGAAAACTGGTGGAGGCAGCAGAGGATGAGGTGCTGGCACACATTGACGAATCTGGTAGCTACATTCCATCAGGGGACTCGATTCATCGGCCGAAGTTACTGTTCCTGCCCCAGATGTGTCCCGAACACGATTTAGATTCTCCAGTGCTAGGCGACGAGTTTATCTTCGACTCGTCTGCGAACCTGTCTGAGCCAATGACACTGAACATGCCAACTGGGTCCGACCTACTGAGTCCCCAGTACTGCCCGAACCCAAAGGCCACTGCCAAGAAGATATTCTCCGTTACCAAAGTTGTGAACACCTCTGCCATTTCGCAGCTAGTGGAAACCTCGTCTAATAGTCTCGTTAGCGGATTAAAATTTCCAAATTTGGGCTCAACCCCGAGCAGTGTGATTAATTCACCGACTCAGGTCCATCCTCCGATTGGTCGAATGGGTGAGACAGACTTTACGCAGGGTTTGCCCCAGTTATGCACTCCTTTGCCGTCAGTGAATATTGAGAACCTGAAAGCTCCCATTCCAATCAACGTGGACTTGACAAACACGAGTCCAAATGCCTTGCAGAAGTCGTTAGAGGACCACACTCTGGTGTCGTACATTGAACAGATCGTGAATAGTGCTCTGGTAGTTTCTGAACCTAGTTTGGCTGTTGAAAGTTCACAGGTTTTAACCTTAGAAACTTTAGCTGAAAAGGTGACCACCAATGATATTGAAAGTGTTCCAGATAGTAGCGCTCCGGAAGTGTCTGAAGCAAGTTCAGCTGTTGAAAGTTCACAGGTTTTTACCTTAGAAACTTTAGCCAAAAAGGAGTCTACCAATGATATTGAGAGTGTTCCAGAAGGTGATGGTTTGTCAAATATTTGCAATAACCCAGATAATACAAGCTCAGTTCATGATATCTGTGATGTAAACAAAGCACAAAGTGATGATGTGAAACCTTCTGAAACTCTTTGTGATATATCTGAAACTGATAAATCAGACACTGACAAATCTGACAGCAATTTGTCTGATGTTTGCAAATGTGATACTACATGGCAAGAAGGTCAAGAAAACATTGTGTCTGTTGAGAGCGTTAAACAATGTGATACCTCTTGGCAACACGGTGAAGAAGACATTGTGTCTGCCGAGTGTGTTAGACAAAGTGATACTACAGAGCCAGAAAATGAAGAAGACATTGTGTCTGCTGAGTGCATTAGACAAAGTGATACTACAGAGCCAGAAAATGAAGAAGACATTGTCTCTGTTGAGTGTGTTAGAGATTATGATAACACGTTGCAAGAAGTTCAAGAAGACATTGAGTCTGTTGAGTGTGAAAGGGTAGTGGGCACTTTAGATACAGGTGCCAGTGGAGATAATGCTTTCATTCCTGATGACAGCTACGATGTAACTGACATTGAGGTGGTAGACACTGAGGGCAATCAATGTGATACAGAACAACTGGATATTGTAGACTCGAAAGAGACTGAAAGTGAACTCAAAAATACTCCCCATTCTTTTGAATCTAATGGTTTTTGCACTGATTTAATAAAGGAAGAACCAGTTAATGTTGCAGAACCGGAAGTTGAAGATGGAAATAATTCAAGTTCATATTATGGAGATGAGTGTTTTACTTCTAGTCTTACTACAGTTCCAAATTCTCTCTGTGGTTCCGAACAATTTTCAATGAACAATGACATTGAACTCTACGAGGATTTTGAAGAGGATAATATTGTGAATGGGGACTTCATCGATTGTTCGGGAAATGGTCTTCACAAAGACACCCAACACTGTGACCCTGCAGATGAAATCCCTGTAGACACAAATGTTGGGGATACTGAACCTTGGAATTCCTTAAACGAGTCGGACTTTACTCAAATTACTGAAGGAAGCAGTCCCGGTGTAGATATACCGGCGCCGGTGGTCAAACCGGACTTCCACTCCAATCTGTCTTTCAACGGCTTGAAGCAGGAGCTGGCCAGCCTCATTGACGAGGAGACCTCCATTATTGGCAATGGCTCGGTGAAATCTGTCAGAACCAGAGATTTTGAGCCAAACAGCCTCTATGGTAGCGTGTGTTTTTCACATTTCTTACACTAATGAATGTACATTCGTCATGTAAGTATAAAACCTGGAATGTTGTGCTCATATGAATTATTTTCTTAACAAAAATGTGAATGAAATCTGTTGCACCACAACTATGCAAAGTATTCTGTGTTCATTATTTGTAAATAAATGCCAATGAATATTTAAAACTAAATGTACCGATATGTCGCATCTTTTGCTGTGAGTAATTCGTTCATTATTTTGCTGGTATTGTAAGATTGAACAGCATTATTGATTTTTGCTTACTCTATTCCCCAGGGATGGCAAAATCAATTTTTCGTTGTTAGTGCACCTATGAACATAACATGTAAAGTTGACAAAAGTTCTATATGTTTAAAAAAAAAAATACAGACGAGTTGCAAAGAGCATGTACAAAAACAGGTACACTTGAACTGCGCTCTGGAAAAAAAAACAGGCTTAAATCGTGTGTTTTATGGGGTATCCCAGATAAACCTGTACAGTCGTCAGCACAGGCTAATAAGGGGCAACCCTTTCTACCTTGACGGGATTATTGCTAAGAATACTTTTAAAATAAAAAAATATAAAAGCGGAAAGTGTTGCCCCTGATTAGCCTGTGCAGACTGCACAGGATAATCTGGGACGACACTTTAAGCACATGTGTTTAGCCCTGTTTTCCCAGAGTGAGGCTAATTTATAGTCATCAGATTTCACCAATCCTAATTTTAATTGTCCTCTTGTGTCTGATTGCTGTGGTCTGTGGTCATTTCAGGCAAAGATAGCGACAAGGACTTTGCAGAGAGCACAGACATAATATCAAGTGAGGATGCTGAATCCTGATATTCTGAAGTGATGTGCAGGCGATCAACAAATATTATGCAACAAATATTCCAGCAAGCAACTTGATATTCTGCACACTTTGTTTGTAGAAGCTGGGTTATATAAAACTGAGTGTTAGTAACACAAGAACCATATGAAGAAAATAATCCTAAGATTAAATATGTCAGTCTACAGTTGCTAATTGTTTTTATGGGATTTGTACAGAAATAGAAATTAATTGCCAGTTTTTAAGAAATTCAAAACAGTGCCATGCGATAAAATGTGACAGTATGCCTTATTTTAAGTAATGACCAAAATGTTTAATTAAAGCCCTTTGGTGTTAAAGCAGCCTGTGGCATTAGAACACATTTATTTGGTCAAGGACTAAACAATGTGTAAGTTGTGTTGTTATGTTTATTTTACATAAGCATTAAGCAATGATTTAAAGTGAAGTTATTGTTATCAATGCAATTCCTCAAGTTGGACTGCACATATCTATTGGAAAGTTACACTTTCGGGCATTTGCAAAAGCATCAGTACTGTTTTATAGATTTTGTTTTGAATTTCAATGCCAAAAGGCTCGACAAAGGCTCTAGTATTTTTATGAGCCACGTATAAGTTATATGAGTCTTGCTTTGAGAAAATGGGGTTAAATGCATGTGGGTAAAGTGTCGTCCCAGATTAGCCTGTGCTGAGTGACTTTCCGTCTACACTGGATTTTTGTCAAGAAGAGTCTTCCTTTAAACGAAAAATACAACAAAGCAGATAGTGTTGTCCCTGATTAGCATGTGCAGACTGCACAGGCTAATCTGGGACGACTCTTTATGCACATGCATTTAACCCCCTTTTTCCAGAGCAAGGCTCATATCTTTGTTAAGATCAGCCTACAGATAAAGTAGATAGTTTGCCTGATTTTGTAAAATTACCAAATTGTGAAAAAACAGGTGATCCATTAAGTTATGATATTAGGTTTTGATACAGATTCAGAATCGGTTGTGGGTAAAGCCTGGCTATTGTATGAATATTGCTTTTCAATGAAATGCCCTCATATTTCTGTTGTTAAGAAAACATACTGTTTCTTTTTCATGGCTGTCATTTTCTTTCGATTCTTTCAGTTTTTATGCCCCCGGTAGGGTGGCATATAGCAGTTGAACTGTCAGTCTGTCTGTCCGTTCGAAAACTTTAACGTTGGCCATAACTTTTGCAATATTGAAGATAGCAACTTGATATTTGGCATGCATGTGCATCTCATGGGGCTGCACATTTTGAGTGGTGAAAGGTCAAGGTCATCCTTCAAGGTCAAAGGTAAAAAAAAAAAATCAAGCGGCGCAGTAGGGGGCATTGTGTATCTGACAAACACATCTCTTGTTTTTGTCTGTATAACTTTCAGATCATAGAATTTATAAAGGGAATAAGCTAATGCAGAATAGCAGGGGTCGGCTTTTCCAATTTTATGCCCAGCCCTTTTAAAATATGTGGTCCCCCTTTTCATTTTTATGCCTCTGCCCTAAACAAAAAAGTCGCACCCTTATAGTCCCTTTTCCAGTGCTCAATATTCTTGCAAATACAGACACCCAACATGTTTTTATTGGCTATTGATGATTTTATAGAGTAACATACAGTATTAATTTTTATTAGCATCAAATAATATTAATAAGGAGCATAACATGTGCAAAAAAATATGCTGAATGGAGGCTTTAATGTCAGAACTTTAATGAAAACTGCACAATTAAGTCACAAAGTACAAAGTTTGCCATATGTCAATTTTCCGAGGAAAAGGTTGCCCTACCCCTTCTCATTCTCCTTCAGTGATTTGTTTAGTAAAGCCGAATTCCTGCTTATTTACTGTCTATGAATTTATGTACATGCACTTCTTGAATGATGGCAAAAAAATATGGTATTCTGAATTTCATACTTTTAAGCATTTAGCATGCTATTTATGCATATACTAATACCTGTATTAAGGTTAAATTAGTTTGTGTTGTGTGAGCACAAATATTTTCTGTTTAAATATGATTTTGCATATATCTGACCATTCTTAATGAATCACTTTATCATTTGACACATTTTAAATGTTTGCACTAGCATTGAGATGCATTTTACTTGATTAAATTTTTATGTGCAAACACCCTTGCAACATATGACCAGCATCATGCGAAAATGGGTCTTATGCATTATGAAGCCAGCTTAGCCCCAGCCCAGCTTGTGCATCTGCACAGTCTGATCAGGAGCTAAGCTTTCAGCTATAGTCAAGCAAAGTTTCATGGTCTCATTAGCAGAAAGGGTAGGACCAGGCTGGAAAGGCTGGTCTGGAGCTACATGTATGCTGGCCCTTTAAGGCATTAGACCCATTTTGCATGACACGGCTCATTTAATACAGTATGACTTAAAAGGGCTTCATAATCACAATATGCAGCTTATCTGTACTATGAGTGCTAGTGTCCCATGGAAATTGTAAACAAATGGTAAGATTTGCTATTGTTTCTTTTGAGCTATGCATAAATGATGTAACCAATAAAATAGTTTTTGGATTTACAAATAGTATACAAAGTGAGAATGGCGCTGTATTCAGAAGAATACACGTATATAATTTTTTGTCAATTTTTTTACCACATAAATTGAAATTTAAAACAAAGTGGAATGTAATCAAAAACTAAGTTAGTATCAATAACATGTAGTTGAACATTTCGCTTTAGCCAACAAAACCTAGAAAATGTGGTATAAATTTCTGAAATATAATTGCTACATGTATTGGCAATACTTACATAGAAAAGAATAACAAATGCATGTAATTCAGTAAGGTATCTAGATCATGAGTATCGCTCTGCAAATAAGGAAATACCAATTTGGTTTAAATCAATAAAAAAAAAGGTGCATGGATTATACTTATGATTATGTGTGTGGTAGAATTGTTTCAAGACTTTTTCAAGGCTAAAACAAAAGGAATCTATTGGTTGTTTGTTGCATTGATGTCATTATTTTTAGCAATAACCGTGTATTATATAATGATTTAATTTTGTTCAGGCTTTTTTTGACATGCTTGTATATGAAAATTTAATGCCGTTTGAAAATATTAATTGTTATTAAACTCAAAATGGTTTTAACCCTTTGCATGCTGGGAAATTTGTCGTCTGCTAAAATGTTTTCTGCTTAATTGCTAAAATTAGCATTTTCTTCATTTTTTTTTCAAAGAATACAATCAGAAGAGCAAACAGTTTGGATCCTGATGAGACGCCACGTTCTGTGGCGTCTCATCAGGATCCAAACTGTTTGCAAAGACCTTTAAAATCCGGTTCCAGCACTCAAAGGGTTAATTGTGTTCAGGCCTTTTTGACATGCTGGTATGAACATTTGAAGCCCTTTAAATTTGTTAAATTCAGATGTATTAAAATGTAGTTTAACTCAAAACGGTTGTATTTCATATGGTTGGTTGCTTTTTGTTTGATAAAAAAATATTATTACTATTAGATGAATTTATCTTTACATTATAGTTATTAATATATTATATATTGTGCAATAAGTTATTTTAATTGCATTTGCAGCTACATTGAAAACCAACACATGCTTAAATGGATAGAAATCTTGTCGCAATGAAAAACATTTAACAACAACAGTTTACTGTTGATTCACTTATGTTGATGATTCAGTTGACAATATGTTGACATGTAAGATTTGATAATTATCAAACTTAAATGGGTTTTTTTTTTTGTAGTATTTTTTGAATTGTTATCAAACTTTCCCTACACAGTGCATTTTACTGCCACTGGTTGCTAAACTACCTTATTGTTATCCCCCGCCAAAGGCGGAGGGATATTGTTTTGGCGTTATCCGTCTGTCCGGCCCTTTGGTGTCCAGAGCCATATCTTGGAAGTGCTTTTGCGGATTTCATTGAAACTTGGTATAAGTATATATATGGATAAGAGGATGATGCACGCCAAATGGCATTGTACACCATCTGTTAATAACGGAGTTATGGCCCTTTGTATATATTCTGTGTTAATGCAGCATGTGTGGTATACGTCACGTCTGTGACAAAGCTCTAGTTTGGCGGGGGATATCAATTCAACGAATTTGCTTGTTGAAATGTGTTATTGAAACTCTAAAAAAAGCAGTTGATTTCACTAAGAATGGAATTCATATAGAATATTATTAAACATTTTAAATAGAAAGTCAGTATGTCCTTAACATGTCTATTATTTTGTAGAAAGTCCTTTTTAGTCCCTTACTACCTTTCTACTGAAACCAGAGGGTACTACAGGTTAACTATGGTCCGTCTGTTTGTCCGTCTGAATTTTGGATCCGGAGATGACTCAAAAAGTACCGGTACTTAAGCTAGGTTAATGAAATTCAGTTTGTGGATAGAGGGCCATAAGGGGAGTATGTGGATAGAGGGCCATATTGGAAGTATGTGGATAGGGGGCCATATGGGGAATATGTTGGGTTTTTGTCAGTGGTTTTTGTGAGACAACAATTGTTGTTGCTTTAATTACAGAAATAAATGTAAACTGTCGGTAATACGGATCCTGCAATAACTCAAAAAGAACTTGAGCTAGGTTGATGATAGAATGCCAAATGAGGAACATGCATCTTATTTCAATTTTTCCTCTGGAAAAATTTGGTAGTTTCTTTGGTTACGGAAATAATGGAAAACTGTTCGAAAAATGTGCCCTTACTAAAAATTGTGATTGCTATGGTTATAAAAATAATACTTTATACAAAACTAAAATCTAGATACCGCAACAACTAAAAAAGTACTTAAGATGATGATGGAACTGTATTTGGATGGAAGGTGATATGGGAAATATGCACATTATTTCATTTTTTTTTGTGGCAATCAAAAAAGGTGGTTGCAACATGTATGTTTTCAGAATAAAAGTGAAATCATAAATCTGGATCTTGCTACAACTCAAAAAGTTTGAAAGCTTATTCCATTTTAAAATGGTAGGGGAATGCTATTTTATCTATGACGAAGCTTTTTTTATTACATGCCTGCTCTGCGGCGATACAAATAACAGTTTGATCTCACTGTAGGTCCTATAGGTTGATAAAACAAAATTACATGTGTATCCCATTAATGTATTCCAAGTTAAGAATTTTGTGAGTGTTTAACTAAGGGTAAGCAACAGTAAACATATGCAATTTTTAACCAGGTTTTACGAAGGAAAAAACTGGTTATTAGATTGGCGAATGCGGGCGGGCTGGCTGGCGGGCGGGCGGAACAAGCTTGTCCGGGCCATAACTATGTCGTTCATTGTAAGATTTTAAAATCATTTGGCACATTTGTTCACCATCATTGGACGGTGTGTCGCGCGAAATAATTACGTCGATATCTCCAAGGTCAAGGTCTCCCTTTGAGAAAATAGATTGAACTTTATTGAATTTGGCACAAGGGGGCTAACTACAGACAATCAGTAACAATGCACATTTTGAGTTGTCTCCCTTTATCAGACTTTTTTTTTCAACTTGAAAACCTGGTTTTGTGACAATTTTGTCCCTTGTTAATATTGTGCTTGTTTTATTTGCTATATTATTCTCTCTTTTTTATAAGTATGTCAAGCTGTAATAATACCTAGGCAATATTGTTCCTGCTGGTTGCCCATATCTGGAAATATTTTTTAATTTAACAGTTTTTGAAAAAAATGTTTTGCTGTCAACACGAAATCCATAAAAATGAATGTAACATTTTAAGTACCTCAAAATATATTTATAGATACACACAATGTTTGATATGTCATGAATGTGTTAGTTACAGTGAAATCTGTCTAAACAGAAACTCTTCGAAACCAAATACCTGTGAAAACCGAACAGCTGTGTGGGACCTAATTCTTATTTACCCTGCATGTCATTCTGTTGGCATGAATTGTTGATAGGAATGCTACTTGTTTTTACATATGACTTGGCATCAATACATATTTATTGTGGGGTACCACACATGGGTTGTTAAGTGATTATTTTTATGCAAAATGTTGTATGTAAATGTCTACATGTATTATCTAATGTGTCGTATTCTGTGAAAACTGGGCATAATGCATGTGCGTAAAGTGTCATCCCAGATAAGCCTGTGCAGTCCGCACAGGCTAATCGGGGACGACACTTTCTGCCTTAATAGAATTTTCGCTTAGAAGAGACTTCATTTAAACGAAAAATGTCATAAAAGCGGAAAGTGTCGTCCCTGATTAGCCTGTGCGGACTGCACAGGATTTTCTGGGACGACACTTTACGCACATGCATTATGCCCAGTTTTCTCAGAACGCAACTCACATGTATTATATAATTGGACCAATCACAGGCTGTATATTTTATTTGCATGGATCTGAGTGTGGCTCGATAACGTTGATTTGTTTTCACTGTTATATTAAGGTTGGCAATGATCAACAATAAATAATGTTTTTCCAAACCATTTGTTGTGTTCTTACTTATATATATACTTTTATAATTATAGTGTATAGCGTCACACTTGCGGAAGGGCAAGGTTGAAGCAGTCATTTTAATTTCTGGTAAAATAGTGTCATTGTTAGTTTATGCTTCTGCTATACCCTGCTGATAACAGGGAACTATCGTTATTATGGAAAGTTATTAAAATAAAAACATGGCCCCTTAAGTTGGCTTTATACTTGCCTTGTTTGTATGCTTATTATGCCCCCCTTCGAAGCAGAGGGGGTATATTGCTTTGCACATGTCGGTCGGTCGGTCTGTCGGTCGGTCGGTC